>CM056507.1:8075225-8220326 GCA_029783415.1 Anisodus acutangulus
CTATAGTAAAGAAAGATTTCTTTTTTATCAGTTTTGTTTGGTAATAAACAAATTATAAGGAAAAAAACAAACAAATTAAAATTTAGTAAGAGTTGAGCGGGTTGGGCTATGACCCATTGTTTAGCTCATTTTGACCCAATCCATATTCCTTAGCGATTGTTCATCTTCCATTGCCTGATGCCTCCAGAAAGGTGTTCTTTTGTACTGCACTTCTTCATGTCTTGGTTCAACGTCGTTCTGGATAAGTTAAATAGTTGTTCGAGAAAGCACCCGCTGAAGGTGGTCATTGAGTCTGTCCCCGGTGGCGGAAATCATGTCAAATCTGAAGTGAAGAAAAAAAACAAGTTATTGCAATACTAAGAAATTTCATTCTATAAGGGAGGGCTTTAGTTTTTCACTAGAAGTTCAACCTAGAGTTGATCGACAGGACACAGGTTAACCCCGAAAGGAGTTGATCGACCGGATACCCCCCTTAATTTGACCCCTAAGCTCGGGGGAATCGGAAACTATGTATCTTTTCTAAAATGGCGCTCTCCCTTGACTTCCTCAATAATGTTTTCTTATGAAACCTTTTTTCACGTGGTTCTGATCTCAGCCCAACTAACTTTTGGGCAGGGTTGGGTAATGAATCCATTTATTTAGCCCATTTTGACCCACCAAATTCTGTCCAAACTGCCATTTTCCACCTCTACTCGTCGTCATTAATTTCCAGGTTCTCTCTGGAATTGTCTGCATTTTCTTTACTAAGGATGAAGTAGTGCTTAACAAGCAAATTTTCTCTTAGAAAGATGACATTTTTTTGACAAGTAGTTGTCCTAACTTTTTTTTTTAACAAGGGAATTTAAACAACAACAACATACCCAGTGAAATCCCACAACGTGGGGTGTGGGGAGGGTGGAGTGTACGCAGACCTTACCTTTACCTTGGTAGGTAGAGCAGCTGTTTCCGAAAGACCCTCGGCTCAAGACACGGCATAAACACAAGCAAAGCAAGAGAAACAGTCAGACCCGAACAAGAAATTTAAAGCAGTATGACAATGATGGTAACAAAAGCGGATAAGCCATGATAAATCATTCTGGAAAAAAGAAGCAATAACTAACGCAGGTAGATAAGATAAATAAAGTACACGAAAGAACACACAACAACAGGAATCAAGCGAACAAGGGAATTTAAACAAAATGAAGAAACAAATATTGTCTTTGTTATCTGTCTTTTGCTGGCATGCTGTGACTTCTGTTTTCTCTAAATCTTTTTCATTTGAAAAGTAAGTTATGGTTCTAAATCTGTCTTGTTCTAACATTTCTGTCTGTTTTAAATTCATTTTACATTACTTTTTGTAGAAAAGGAAAATTTGTGTCTGTATGGACATCCAAATGGAACCTGGGAAGTCAACCTTCCAGCTGAGGAAGTTCCACCTGAGCTCCCAGAGCCAGCACTTGGGATAAATTTTGCAAGGGATGGGATGAATCGTAGAGATTGGCTTTCACTGGTTGCTGTGCACAGTGATTGTTGGTTGCTTTCGGTGGCCTACTATTTTGGAGCTCGTCTTAACCGAAATGAAAGGTACTCTTCTATTGGTTCAGAATTGCGATAAATCAGTATAATCAGATATGATTAGAACTCTAAAAAACTGTAGGTTCTTTTTTCCAGCATTACTCTGTGTAGTTGTGTGTATACCTCAAAAAGTCCTACCAGTGACTCTCTGACAAATTTTACTAGTGGCACATGATGTTAATTGCTGGAGCTCTTAAGATAGTGAATATAGAGTTATATTCTGTCAGGCTTATCACTTCCCTTCATACGTGATTCTTGCTTATCTTTTGATGTCTTACACGAAAGAGTAGACAATTGCCCAAATCAAGATGATGTTAACTCGGTAAAATTGAATGTTTTAGTGGTTGAGGAAGGCAACTTTAGCAGGGAAAGTGTCACCAATTGCCATTATAAACATGGATAACAGAGTAGCCTGAATTCTTTCTTGTTATCTTGTTTCCTTTTGTATTTGTTTCTTTTGTTGTAGTAGTATATTTTAAGGGAAGATATTATTGTAAAGCTGAAGATTTCTCTTTTTCTAAGAATTCATAACAGTGTTCAGTGAAGCGTGAAGTGGAAAAAAGCGACAAGGCCCTGCTTCACGCTTTAAGTGAAGCGTGAAGCGAAGCGTCAATGAAGCAATTTTGTAAAAAAGACCAAAATAAATAGAGACAATATATATAAGCTATAATTCAAACTAAAAACTAAAAAGTAGATATCACAAAATCCTCCATAGACCATAGGACAAACAAAATCAAAGCTATTAATGGTTCAACAAGATGTTTGTGGCGCCAAATTCTGCCGTTAAATGTAACTTTGCTCCTGTTGACCACACTAGCTCTTGTACCATATGTCCAAGTCGGGTCAGACTGGGACATTTTTTAATCACTGTTAAGATTTAGGTTAAAAAATCAGCAACATATATAAGAAGAAGACAGCAGAAATTGAACAAAAAAAAACAGAGCATTACTGCTCAGTTTAAAAAACAGAGCAGAAGCAGAACTCAAAAAAAAAAAAACAGAGCAGAGCTGAAAAAAGAGAAGAAGAAGAAGAAGAAAAGACCCTAGCACTAGCAGTGCCAGGCATAAGAAGAAAGAAGAAGAAGAAAGAGGAAGAAGGGTTGAAAACCCTAGCGAGAAGCAGAGCAGAAGTCGCGAATGGAGAGAAGTCGTGAAATAGGAGTTTGCGCTGAAGCCGGACTCTTTTTTGCCTTTAAAATTGACCTTTAAAACTTAATCAACATAAAGCGATCACTTCATGTCGCCTCTCTCTTCTCTTGCTTCACCTCTCGAAGCGTCCGCTTCTTTTGGTTGACCTCGACTCAGGTAATCGGAGCGGCAGACCCTCGCTTCGCCTCGCTTCAACGCTTAAAGCGGTGAAGCGAGCGCTTTCCTGAACACTGATTCATAAGTAAGAAAGTCTCCTTACATGATATTCATTCTCTTTGTCCTGCAATAGTTCTAGACTTTCTGGGAAATTGTAAGCAAAACTTGGTGCAAGGAATCTATATCATTTGATTTAGGCATATGGAACATGATTGACCTTTTATGCTTGTAACTGATGTTCTTAGTATGTCTTCAGAACTGAAGAAGAATTGAGTTATGTTTAACATCAACTTCATAAATGCACAAGAACCAATATAACTGTAGTTTTCATTAATCTTTATGTTCTGGAGCACTATTGTCTAAATTCTTCCTATGTTATTGGTACATGTTGCGTGGGCCTCATACATATCTGTTGGCATGTAAACTGGGTTTCAATGAGGAGCCTCTGTTGGAAAAGGAACATAGCCATTCCCCTTCTAAGTGTAGGTTGAAACTTTGAACAAGTTCATAGAGTTAAGAAATCATTAAGTGGCAGGAATGCTCAGTCAGATAAATTAGCTGCTTTTATGCTATCATATTGCTGTTCTGCAGTTTCCTCTTTATCTGAACTTTGAAATGAGTCAATTTCTGTTCATATCCAGATGATTACTCTTTTTAAATGTGTTCGTTTGGAGATATTTGTTATTGGGTGGAGAGAATGCTTTCTAAGTTTCTATTGGTTGTGTACATTGTCTCGTTTGTCCAACCCCTCAACATTACATGTATCTCGTGCTTGAACCGCTTCTAAGACTTTAGTTTAATTATATCACAAAACTCTTTCTTTTTCATGAACGCAAAGTTGGCAATGCGTAACATTTCTTGATATTTAATGAACATAACATTTTTTGATATCTCTCACCTTCTATGAGAACCATCAGATTGTTCATTGATCTCAGCTGTGATTTAGAGTTGTTAAAAATCTCTATAGCTATTTTATATAGGTTTTTATGAACTATCTATCTTCTAGGAGACATATTTCTGTAATGGAGATGGTGTCTGCTGCAGCTTCTAATTTTAGTTTGCTGTGTGTACTCATCAATAAGTTGCCCTTTTCATTTACAGAACGCTAGCTGTTTTACTTAAAGTTGCATATTGTTTCTGTAAATGGCGAAACCGTTGAATGGGAATGTCTTTATCAAAATGCAACTTACATATGTCAGAACTTAGAGCTTGTGTTCCCTTCGCCTTTTTCTTCTTCTGCCTCTAGAAATCTAGAGTTTCACAGGCTTTTCTAACTGCTACAATATCTTGATCTAGATGTCAAAAACATAGATTCCCAAGGGGCTAAGAAAGAGCCATATACCCCGTTGCTCTTTCTAACAATTGATTTTATTTGCATTAAGACGAAACATGTTTGGAGATAATACCCTTGTTATGCTAAAATATGGCATTTTTAAGCGTGCAGATGTCTGCATTCATACTGCCTATATTTAAAAAGAATTGGCTGCTGAAGTCACAAGTTAACTGAAAACAGAAGTTTTTGCAGTTAGTCTTGCCAGATTCTTAAACTATCTTCCAGATAATGAACTTAGGCCCGATATGATAGCTATATGGTAGAGGCATTTGGTTTTACTTCTCTTTGTGGTTGCTCCACATTGTGGTCCAAATTTAAAAGAAAATCTTCTTTTGATAAGATAAAGTAATTTTACTGCGGTGGAAAAGTTCATGTATACTTGAAGTTTACCAAAAGGTAGAGAGCCTACACAAAAATATGGTTCTCTATAAAATACACCCGATCTTATATACAAAAATGAATCTCATGGGTGCACTAAAAATAGCTTTAAACAAGAGGCTATACCTCAATTATACCAAGTCATTTTCAACTCTATCAAAAGCTTGTATTACCCAATCCATAAACCCATAAGAAGCTGTTCTTAAAAGGAAATCTTTGCCTTCATCAGTCCTTGCTCTATGTATATTTTTATTTTTCAAAGTTATAAGACACCCATTTAGTTTTGAAGGTACCATTTAACTCATTTTTTTGGCTTGTGTTTGATTATATAGTCCCAACTTGTTATATTTGTGCTCAATCAGAGTAGGACTATAAAGCTTGTGGTGTTCCCTCTTTCTAATGTATATTCAGTAGAAGAGGCCAAAAACTGTTGACCATGCCATTCACTTGTTCACCAAAGGCACTTGCCTCTGGTGTTATTAACTTCACCAAAAAGTAAGGAATTCGTAGAGCATACTTGTGACACCTTGGGTTTGTCTTTCAGGATTACTATGAAATAGAAGCCGGGTTCAATTCATTAGAAGCTAGAAGGATGATCTCTCAAGTAAAAGGAGAAACAAAGCGAGAGAATCCTATTTTTGACTACCTTTGGCTAGAAGACTTGACAGGCCAATTCAAAGGTCGGAAGAAGAATTTTTGGATAGTGCTATTACAAGTGATCACTGTATTGCTTAAAATTGTTGAGAATATAATTAAGTAAATAAAGTATGTTCTCTCTCATAGCTTAAGCTTTTAGATGATATGGTCACACACTTTAACATGGTAGGGGAGTAGGCAGAGGTCCTAAGTTCGAATCTCATTGCTACTTATTATCAAAAAGAATTTTCACGTGTTTGGCCCAGAAAAAAGAATCATGCCCGCACGTGAGGGGATGTATTGAGAATATAATTAAGTAAATGAAAGTGTGCTCTATCTAACAACTTAAGCTTTTAGATGTTGGATGGTCACACACTCAACAAAAGTGATAATGTGATGCAAAGGGAGGGTCCTCTATTCATGTGGGTGGAGCAAAACTACTTTGAACATGCTCAAGCATTGAAAGTGATGCACAAAGCGATTTGAGTGATAAGTGATCGCTTCGTTAAATACCAAAAGTGTTGTGTGTGTGTGAGAGAGAGAGAATACTTTTTGCTATGCAGGATCATCATAAGGCTTTGACTCTTATTTGCTTTCTTGATTTGCTTCTTTTGTGCTTTATTCTTCTTTGAGATGATTCATTCTTCTGTGAACAAGTCTTCTTGTTTTGCTACTTTTGTTTCTTTCTTTCTGTCTCTCATCACTAATGATTATTTTTCTCCTTCTCTTGTGTGTTCTCTATTTATTTTTATTCTCCAACATTGATTTATAGGCTGCATGTTAGGATAATAATGAAAATGACTCTTAGCAAGTAAAGCTAATTATTGATTTTGTTTGTAACAACAACAACATACCCAGTGTAATCCCACAAGTGGCCCTCGGCTCAAAAGAAGCATAATCAATGTAGGGTTGCACGAAAAATAAGACAGCAAAATATCAAGAGACAAAACAAATGGTACAACATAGTAATACACACATAAAGATAATGATCAACGCGATATCAACATAATACAAGAAAAGGAGAAGAGGATATGGAAAGGCCTAGCCCTCCACCTCTCACACACAGCGCAAGCAAACTCAAATATAAAATCAGTGTCTAAAGTTGATCTTTTATGGCCAATAATTTGAAAACTCATTATCTCTTTTGGGCTTGTTGAAATTATAGTTTACTGATATTTAATTTGAGTTGTTGGGATTAATAGTCATTGTTGCATATTGGTATATTTTCAGATTAATAATGTTTACTACAATTTTTCTTTATAAATGTAATTCTTGCATATGTTAGGTAACTTTTATTTTGAAACTTCCTATGTTTCCCAATCAAAACATTGTTTGATGTCTTTAAGAAGAAAATTTCAAATTGCTCTATCCCTTGTGCTGCTGTAGTATTTATCTACCCTTTTTGTTTTGATTTGGCTAATTTGGCTCTTTATGTACGTGCTACTTAAATATTCCAAAGTTTCGATTGATTGTGGTGGATGTCTGAAGACTTGAAGTAGGTGAAAGTGAATCAACATATAGTCTGACCCTTTTGTCCATGTGGATCCATAAACAAGTGATTCGACTGGTTTTCACTTCTGCTCCTGGTTAAACTAAATTATACATGTGTCGATCTCTACTTTAGGGTGTAATTTTTCTGCAAGGATCTCTGGGGCATAATTTTTTACATAATGTTTAACCTGGGGAGGGGTCAAAACTACCCCTATACTATTGGATTTGTTTTAAAATTACCTTCCACCACCTATTGGCCTCTAAATACCCCCCGTTGTTATTTTCGAGCTTAAAAATACCCCTACAACTAAATGTTGTGATATGTTTAAGACCATAAGTTCCAAAAGTCTTTTCTTTATAAAATACCGTGTCCCATCAAACAATATCACGTAGAATGAAACGGATGGAGTAGAAGCTTATCACGTGAATTTCCACTAGCTAGACAAAAGGGGATGTACTTTTTTCTTTTGATTGGTAAAAGGGGATATACATATGTAATGTGCTTAAATTAATTTCAGATAAAGAAAGGAAGAGATTATCCTAACTTTCCACTGTTGGTTCCTGCTCAGGAAGCGTCTGTACTGCTTGATCAATGATCTGCCCACTGTTTTTGAAGTTGTAGCGGAAAGAAAGGCCATAAAAGACAAGCCCAGCTCAGATAGCGGGAGCAAATCCCGTGGTAGCATAAAGGTAAGGTGCCATTGGTAGTAGGGTTAATGCCATAACATCAGGTAGTTGATGCTTGGAAAATTAAGTCAATTGTGCTCTACTGAAGATCCAAATTTCCTTTTTTTACTGAAACTATGAAGATTGAAATTTTTCTCTGTGTATCCAGTATTTTCTGTTTCTTCGGTTGCAAAATAACTGCTCTCACATTTCTGCAGAGGATGGCTGATGTTCAAGCTAAAAGCACTCCAAAGCTGGCTGATGAAAGCTGCGACGATGATGAACATGGTGAAACACTATGCGGAAGCTGTGGTGGGAATTACAATGCTGATGAATTTTGGATTGGCTGTGATATCTGCGAGAGGTGGTACCATGGGAAGTGTGTGAAGATAACACCTGCTAAAGCTGAGAGTATAAAGCAGTATAAATGCCCGTCATGTAGCTTGAAGCGGAGCAGACCATAGTTACTTCATGAATTAGAGAGGGATCATGCCATCAACTTTGTTGCTTTGGCAACTAACAAGATAGTACAGCATTATGTAATGGGATCCTAATCGTAGCATTTTCACCTTCACCCTTGGGAAGGGACGGAGTTTGGTTTCTTCACTCAGTCCATTTTCAGGTGCCCAATATATATAAAGTTTCTCAATTTATAGCATTATGTAATGTTCTATTACTTTTGTGGTTTTCACAAGTGTTAAATATATCAAAATTGACGCATTTGGCTTCTACTGAATCTATCTATAAGATTTTTACCAGGGTTAGATGGTATAGAAGGCCTGATTATGTCTTGGTTCTGTTTTTTTACAAAAATTGCATTCAACAATATGAATAAGAAGAGGAAAATATAAAGACCTGTAATGTACTAAGATTCAAAGGCTGTACGCCATTGAATCTATTTAGCCTTTGAATCTGGAAAAAAAGAGCTTGGCTTGTAGCAATGTTTGACAATTCTATTAACATTGTTAGCCTGATGATTGCTGTTGATTTTTGATTTCTTCTCCAAAATGGCCTCTCTACCCCCACAAAGTAGAGGTAAGGTGTGCATACATCCTACCTTTATCCTTTGAATCTGGAAAAAAGAGCTTGGCTTGTAGCAATGTTTGACAATTCTATTAGCATTGTTAGCCTGGTGATTGCTGTTGATTTTTTATTTCTTCTCCGAAATGGCCTCTCTACCCAACAAAGTAGAGGTAAGGTGTGCATACATCCTACCTTTAGCCTTTGAATCTGGAAAAAAGAGCTTGGCTTGTAGCAATGTTTGACAATTCTATTAACATTGTTAGCCTGGTGATTGCTGTTGATTTTTGATTTCTTCTCCAAAATGGCCTCTCTACCCCACAAAGTAGAGGTAAGGTGTGCATGCATCCTACCTTTAGCCTTTGAATCTGGAAAAAAGAGCTTGGCTTGTAGCAATGTTTGACAATTCTATTAACATTGTTAGCCTGGTGATTGCTGTTGATTTTTGATTTCTTCTCCAAAATGGCCTCTCTACTCCACAAATAAGGTGTGCATACATCCTACCTTCTCCAGACCCTACTTGTCGGATTATTCTGGGTATGTTGTTGTTCACCAAAATGATGTAATGTAGAATGAAAGATCCAGAGAGTGCACTTGCAATATGGGGTCAAGCCCAATTCATCGTTCATCAAGAAAGGCTGAGATGGACATTAAAACGTCGGAATTGCATCAGGTATCTGCTTTGAGCATTCCTGTCTGCTGTACAACAAACTTCCACCATAAACAACTTTCATCTAATTTTCAGGAATGAATATGAAAATTAATTCTTACCTATTGTTCTCACAAAGTGCTTCTCAAAGGTTCACTTTCATAAGTTTATTAGGCTTCTGTCGTGGTAAGTGCCAGAAAATACTATAAAAACACTTCTAAGCATGCTAGGAATGTCTTCTTTGGATTTGTTGAATCTTGTGTACAAAAGTTCATGTAGACGGGGAAGTAACGCCAAGTCTCAATGCTCGGCTATGCCAACATCAAAGATTTAAATTTGATTTAGAAGCAGTTAAACATTATATGTTTTCTAGTTCTTGGCTATTCTTTAAACAACGGTCCTACAAACGCTTTTCTTGTTCTTGTTAAAAGGAGTTAAGTTCACAAATGGCCTTCATAAAGGGTGGTCTTGACTTATAGCTTAACAATTTTTTATAAAATGGCCTCCGCTTCAGAAATTCGTTAGGTAAAATTTTTATTGCCCATCGGGCATAAGTTGTGGGTATAAATTAATTTAATGAACCTGCTCATTGACCGAAGTCATGCCTTATAAGCAAGAGTTAGAACTTATGCCCGATGGGCAGCAAAGAGAAGCTTCTTTTTCCCATAAGGCATAACATCAAATTCTTGCCTATAAGGCAGGAGTTCAAGATAACAGTGAACTGCTAAATTGACCACAAGTTCTGCTTATAGGCAAAAGTATGAATTTTTTCAAAGTTAAGGACATTTGGCATTTGCTAATGCTAAATTTGGGTTATGCAACTTGGCGTGAGGAGCCACAAAACTAAAGAAATAAAAAAGTCATTTAATGTGACATTAGTATTCCCTCCGTTCCATATTAGTTGTCCACATTACTAAAAATAATTGTCCCAAAATACTTGTCAATTTATAAAATCAAGATAGAATTAAATAAAATTTTCATATTTTGTCCTTAAAGTTAATTATTTTTAAACTAGTCAATATTGATTAGATCGCATTTTATTGGAAAGAGATAAATGTAATGTAGTAAAAGTGCACTTATATTTAAGGTACGTGTAAAGAGGAAAGTGGACAAATAATATGAGACGAAGGGAGTAATCACCATAACGTGCATGTAAGGTTTATGAGTAGATCTTATTATGGTACTCTTATTTTTCATCCAAAAAAAGTAAAAGCATACTAGACAGAAGCTTACGTTGTACATTAATTAAGAAATGGACATATTTATACAGAGCATCACATAATTAAGGACTTTCCAAGGAGGAAAATAAATACATTATCTAGGGGACTTGAGTGATTCAATTTGAGATTTGCCACAAGGACCCTTTGTTCCGATGAAAGATCTATACTCATTGAATGTCATTGGAGAATATAAGGCAGGACAATCCTTAGTGACAAGTTCATCTGCAGGTTTAATGAGTTTATCACCTCCAGGATTATAGAAGAATGCTAAGGACACTCTTTATTTGAATTAACAACCACCCTGTGCTCCACGCTTTTGTATATTGCATTACTCAACACCTGATGTAGCCATTATTTAATAAGATGAAGTTATGTACAAATTAAACACAAAAATGTAGATACAACGTTATTTATACAAAAACTTAGACAACATACGAGGGTTTCGTAATTATTTTTCCTAGGAAAAAGGTATATAATGCTTAAGTTTTTTTTTTTTTTTTTTTGTAAAGAATGGATCTTGGGTCTAACTCAACCCAAAAGTTAGCTTGTATGGTGAGAGTTGTCCAAGTCCATATAAGGAGTCCATGTTTCCATTCCATTTTCGATGTGGAGCTCTTAACACTCCCCCGCATGCCCAGACCTCGTTAACTGGAGCGTGGATAATATAATTTGGGGGCCAACATCGGCGAACAAAGAATTGGAATGAGTCTGACTCTGCTTTATTGTGAAATCTTAAATATAACTCAAACATGATACATAGAGAGAGGCATGTCAAACCTCTAACATAATTACAACAACAATATACACAGTGTAATCCCACAAACGGATAATAGACTTCTATCATGAGATACACAACTAAGTTTACAAAACAATGCTGTACACATATTTTTGCTTAACCATTTGAGTACGTAGTTCTTTGGGGGAAAAAATTACCGGGCTAATATCACGTATTGTCACTAAAATTTTACTGACTATATCACAAATTAAACTATATTAGGTCACATTGAAATAAAATAATTGTATTTACCTATTATAATAGTAAAGTTATAAAACTTTACCTATTATAATAGTAAAGTTATAAAATTTTACCCATTATAACAACAAAATCACCTCGATAGATGATCTTGTCGTTATAGTGGGCAAGTGTAGTTATGTTGACATGACAGAAAAATAGTTTATTGTACTGTTATAGTAGGTAAATTTTTAATAATTTTATTATTACAGTGGATAAAGTTTAATATTTTTTGTAATTCACTATATTATAGTGGATAAAGTTCTGATTCGTGAAATTAACTCAGTTTTCACCTAACGAAATATTTTCGATATGTTCATTCTGCTGATCAAACATGAGAATAGACCATATTATGGTGATCGGTACTAGACTACTAGCGTTAATAACGGGTGTGAGATCTAAGTGTTATTAGGCTATTAAAAAACAAAAGGATAGTACTTAGTCTATTTACTAAATGAATTTGCTGGGGAAGAAAAATGAAACTAGCTAGAAAACAATTAAACAAACAATAAAAGTTAATTACCTGAATTTGATCTCCAATATTGACAATGAAGGCATTAGGAATAGGCTTAACAGTTAGCCAGTCATTGCCACGGCGGATTTGGAGGCCGGCGATATCGATGTCGGGGAGGAGAAGGGTGATGTTGGGAAGAAGCGAGCAATAATCAAATTGCACGACAAGGTAAATGCGGAAGGATACCCAAGTGAAAAAACATCTCACACTATTTAAATAAGAGGAGCAAACTATTTCAAGCACAAACGGATATATGGACAGCAGTTATACCAACAATAACATACCAAAGCAAGCAAAAAATAAATTGAATGCAAGAGATACCAAATTTATGTGGAAAACCCCCTTCAATGTGAAGATGAAATAACCACGGACCTCCTCCCACAAAAGCTCCACTAAAATCAACAAGAGTTACAACAATGTTCTCCAAATGGCTATAACATCAACGCCAAAGACGGAGCAACAATACATAAAAGATAACACCAAAACTAGTGAAGAAAGGAGAGAAATCACCCCAAAACGAGCTATTGTTCGTGCTAGAAAATTGGAGCTATATACCACAAAATCCAATCTTCACCGTTGAAATCGAAGAACCAGATGTTGAGAATCTTCGGTTCAAATGTGAGCATGATCCAACAGTTAATGAAATGGAAACACTGTTTAAAATGGATTGCTGTATCAGATTTTCAATGTGTGAAAATCAGTTTCTCTCTATATATGGCTGCTATGAATTCACTCTTGTGTATATGAAATAAGACCTAAGTTGATCCTATATATATTGAGTTTTATGGCAAAAGTGGGCTGGTCCAAATTGAATTAGATTTTATTAATTCAATTCCACATAGGAAGGAAAAACCAAAAAACCCAACAATTCTCTCCCTCCCGACTATGTGGAAGAAACCGTCATCCCATCGATCAAGCAACAATCCTCAAACTTCCCTCTTGGAAAAGATTTTGTCAACATATCTGAACCATTATCATCAGTGTGAATCTTCTCAAGTTCAAGCAACTTAGAATCTAACACATCTCTAATCCAATGGTATCTCACATCAATATGTTTCGACCTACCATGAAAAATAGAGTTCTTGCCAAGATGAATAGCACGCTGACTGTCGCAATAAAGCACACATCTCTCTTGAGCAAAATCAAGTTCCTCCATAAATCTCTTCATTCAGGACAACTCTTTACAAGCTTCAACTATAGCAATAAACTCAGCTTCTATAGTAGATAGAACAATACATTTTTGCAACCTAGATTGCCAAGGCACAGCTCCCCCTGCAAAAGTAACCAAGTAGCCTAAAGTAGACTTGCGAGTATCAACATCACCGGTCATAATATGATTACGCACATTTCTTCAACCCATTGTCTGATATAACCACAAACCTGTAGGTGCTCAAATTCTCAATCTTCATCATTCATAGACTCGAGCTTGTTAGAAGCAAACACAGGTAAATGCATTTTCTTGACAAATAGAAGATCTTTCATCTTGTCTTTCTAAATATGGTAATTACTGCCATTTAAGCAACCCATCTTGCTCATATTTGCCTACATCATTCAAATAGACAATCAACACAATCAAATACAACCACAAGCTCTGATACCACTTTGTTGAAAATAAACGAGCAATAACTAAATTGCATGACAAGGTAAATGCGGAAGGATACCCAAGTTAAAAACATTCCACACTATTTGAACAAGAGGGGAAAATTAATTTCAAGCACAAACGGATATATGGACAACAGCTATAGCAACAGTAAAATATCAAAGCAAGCAAAAAATAAATCGAATGCAAGAGACCAAAATTCACGTGAAAACCCCCATCAATGTGAAGAGGAAACAACGACGGGATATCCACCCACAAAAGCTCCACTAAAATAGCAAGAGTTACAAAAATGTTCTCCAAATGTCTACAACATCAACGCCAAAGACGGAGCAACAATACATAAAAGATAGCACCAAAACTAGTGAAGAAATGAGAGAAATCACCCCCAAAAATGAGCTATTGTTCGTGCTCGAAAACTAGAGCTACGGACCACAAAATTTAATCTGCACCGTTGAAATCGAGGAACCAGATGTTGAGAACCACAAGTTAAAATTTAAGCACGACCCAACGGTTAACGAAATGGAAAACACTGTTTGAAATGGACTGCTGTAGCAGATTTTCAATGAGCAAAAATTAGCTTTTCCTTCTCAATTTTTCTCTCTATATATGGCTGCTATGAATTCACTCTTGTGTATATGAAATAAGACCTAAGTTAATCCTATATATAGTGAGTTTTAGGGGAAAAGTGAGCTGCTCCAAATTGGATTGGGTTTTATTAATCCAATTCCACGTAGGAAGGGAAAACTCAAAAACCCAACAGGTGATGCCACCAGGGTCCGAGTGGGGAGATAACGTAAGTGTCGGTGTCAAGGTTCGAATTTGAGACGGGGCCTGGGATCATCCCGCCCGTCCCGATCTCGACCCGACCCCGTCCCGCCCCACCAACCCCCTTAATATTCCCCACCCCATAAACCCTCTCTACCCTCTTAATATTTATTTTTAACCCCTAAGTTAGTATATCTATAAATACATTTTCTCTTCATTTTTCTCACAAATCTTTCTACCATCTCAAAAGCTGTAAATTATGAATAATGAACTTGCCAATTCTTTTGAGTTAAATTATTGACTTCAGTATTGCTATCATTTATATAATGTAGATAATTGTTCGTAGAGCTTACGAGGACTCAGAAAACTTGAATAGCATGTAAGAATTGTTTACAGAACACCATGCAATAATCATATTACGAACAAATAAAGTAGCAACATGAGATGTGTTATAAATGTCAATTTATGAAGCCTTATTAGCATTTAATGATACATTTATCTTTGAGTGACTAGATTGAAGCCAATCTATGAAGCTTTTATGGAGTCGAATGCTGCATGAACTTAATTAACATATCACGGAAGCATTGACATAAAATGTAGGGAGAGAAAGTAGTTGTAAATTGGTGCAACTTTAAATGGTCATAACTCTGCGCTTGGATGTCCATTTTACTCTAATTTTTTTTATTTTGCGTATTTTTTCAAGATGTGGACGGTGCCAGTAGGCGGTTTGGCGCCGCCAATTTTTAGGAAAACGTCCGTTTTCTCAATCAGTTTGTGTTTTCCCCCAAATCGGTTTCTAATTTTCCCTTTTCTTTAGTAAACATCTCATGATATACAATAGATTTCAACGTCAAAATTTCGTGGTAATGTAGGTGTGAATGTCAATTTCAGTGTTGGAAATTTAATTTTTTTTAACAAAAAAAACCCGAAACCCGCAACCGGACCCGTCCCGTCACGCCAAATCTCAGCCCGCTTCAGGCAGGACTTGGGACAGGACGAGACCTCTTCCCGTCCCGCCAATCCCGGCCACCGGAGCTCGCGTCCCGACCCTCACCCCGCCCCACCGGAATTGGTCCTGGCCCGCCCCGCCCCGGCCCACTGGCCACCCTATTACTATATTAAAGTTGACCATGATCAAGTTGATAAATTAAACTTTACGTGCAAACACATATGCATAGGTGTCTAGAGTTTGAAGCATGTGAGTTACTATAACGACTTCAAGTTAATTAACATATAAAAATAGTTATTTTCACAGTTAAATATTTGTTAGAAATTTAACTATATGGGATTGAGTTTTTCCCATCTTTAGTGACTTAAACATGTGGGCCCCAATGTCAAAAATATCATTTCTTCGCACATGCCTAATATACTAAATGAGTAGATTAGTGTCAAATATCGTCAAATTTCGTTAAGAAATAAAAGAGATATTAGTATACAAAGTAAGGTGTTTGAGACATGAATAGATGGATTGTTTTGGCCAAAAATAACAAATCTCCCACATAGGTAGAAGATGGAAGGATTGCGCACTATATAAGGTTTATTTTTAAGTAAGGGTTTGGATCTCCCAGGGGTAACCCATGTGTTTAGAAGAGGGAGGATCTAGATGAGCATCGGTTCGGGGCTAAGACTCACACGCGCGTCGTCGCCGCCCGCCCGTCCGGCTCGGACTCGGGTCACGAGTTGTGGGCTTTTTTTCGGAATTTTCTTTTTGGTCCCTGAAGTGTTTCTTATTTACACTTTGGTCCCTAAAGATTTTGGAAACGTTGCAACGGTTTAGAATATTTTAGAAACGTTGCAACGACCCTCCCCTTCTCCTGTAAATTGAACATGACTGTTCATTTTAAATATACAACAAAAAACTCTTTTGTTTACAGAAACAGAAACAACACAAAAACTCAAACAGAAACACAGTTCTGTTCTGTTCGAAATACAGAAACAGAAACACAGAAATCCTCTCATCTTTAGCAGTCTGTTCTATATTTATTTTCTTCGCTAGAATCTGTTGGATATAATTGCAGTATAAGAAGTAAATAAATATTACAAGTGTTCGAAATGATAAACAAACAACCAATATTATAATTACCGCAAGCTTGTTGAGTCTTGAATCTTGATAACCTGAAATTAAGAAACACTAAATTTGGATTGTTACAACTGTGGCTGAGTCGAGAGATGACTCTCTGTCTTTAAGATAAGATTGCCCCGTATATATGCTTTTACGTTAGCGGGCAATAGTCTACCAAGATAAAACAACAACTAATCAACACTACAAAACAAATAGGTTGATTCTTTCTTTTCTGGACTTCTCTTTCTCTTTTTCGTCCTCTCTCCCACTGCCCTCAAACAAGAGTAATGTCTCAATATATAGTGTTTAGGAGGAGGAGAGGTGATTAAGAGTTCCTTTAAGAGGTGTATTCATGGGCCATAAATGTTTTGTAGAAAGTGCAAAATATTTCAGAAGTTTAATGCCATAAAATGTTGGCTTTCTAGCTGTTGATCACCATTCCTGAAACTCCATGGACCAAACTGTAAATACTAAACAGTTTGGAGTTCAAAAGATAATCTCAGAAGTAGCCCAACAGCCCACGACCGGACCGGACGGGCGGACAATGGCGCGCGTGTGGGGCTAGCCTCGAACCCAAACACACTTAGGTCCTCCCTCCTTCAAACACATGGGTTACCCCTTGGGATCCCAAACCCTTATCCATTTTTTAGGCTTATAAAGATAACAATTCTTCATTTTTCCACCGATGTGATAGATTTGTCCCACACCATATTTCCATGCCTCAAACACCTTACTTGGTAGATTATGCACGTGTGAAGAGACAAAGCATCCAACATGCGGAACCCTAGTGTTTAAGTCATTAAATATGGGTGGATGCAACCTCCCCACCAAAGGCAAATTTCCAACATAATCAACTTTACTTGCTTTGTATTGTTGATTGTTGCTGTTTTATCTTGGAAGACTATTGTCCATTACCGTAAAAGCATTTATACGGGGCAATTTTATCTTAAAGACATAGAGTCATCTCTCAACTCAATTTTCTTCTTGTTTAACATTTCTAACACCATTTTTACCTACAGTTTAAGATAAAATTTTCTAAATGTTCGAAAGATTTATGTTTCAAACTTTGCTTCTGGTTCTGTTGTTGCTACTCAAGGGAATGTTGTTGTCCCTGCTCCTGCCAGTTTCTAAGGAGAACACCCATAAAAGTTTCTGGGTACAAACTTCAAAAGATGGCAACAAAAGATATTGTTCTATATTACTACGTTGAACTTGTCACACTTTCTGACAGAAGATCCTTCTTCTGGTGGGGATACAATAAACACTCCGTCTAACATAACGGTTGAAGTGGGCGAAGATATTCAAGTCACAAATGCCCTGAAGTTAACTCTGGATGTTTGGAATCATAGTGATTTCATGTGCAAAATGTGCATTCTGAATGGTTTGTTGAATACACTCTATACTGTGTATTGCACCATGAAGACGGCAAAGGAGTTGTGGCAAAAACTCAAGAAAAAATACAACGCACATGATGCGGGTACTAAGAAATTCATCGTTGAAAGTTTCTGAAATTTCAAATGGTGGATGGTAAATCAGTGATGTTACAAATCCAAGAGTTTCAAATGATTCTTCATCATCTGGATTTGGAAGGAATGAAGCCAAACGAGCAATTTCTGGTTGCGTCTTTAATTGAGAAATTACCTCCCTCGTGGAACGAGTTCATGAGTTATCTCAAACTAAAGATAAAGGAAATGGGTTTGAAGATCTTATTGTCAAACTGCAAATACAAGAGGACAATAAAAGAACTATATCTAAGGGAAAGCAGACAATAAAGGCAAAGGCGAATCTGGTTGATTCAAAGGGAAACACCAACAAATAGCGCAAGTACCATGGAGACGGCAAAAGCCAAACAATGGAGAAGTTCAAAGGAAAATGTCATCACTGTGAAAAAGTTGGTCATATGATCAAAGAGTGCCGCAAACTGAAGCGAGAATAGAAAGAAAAATCCAAGAACAAAGGCAAGGCCAAGGCTAACGTTGTGCAAGACAAGGATGATCCTTCGAAACTTGGCAACATGATTGTAGATTTCTCGGCTGTAGTGCTGGAGGCAAATCTGGTAGAGAATCCAAGCCGATGGTGGATAGACACGTGTGCAACCCGTTACATCTGCTCTGATAAGAGTGCATTCTCCTCTTACGCCCCAATCTCGGGCAAAAAGTTGTTCATGGGCAACGACGCTACCTTTGAAGTGCAAGGGGTTGGAAATGTTGTCCTCAAAATGACTTCAGGCCTGAGCTTATTCTGAAGGAAGTGATGCACGTTTCTGACATCCGCAAGAACTTGGTTTCAGGACCATTGTTGGTCCAGGCTGGCTTTAGATTAGTTTTTGAGTCCAATAAATTTGTAATAACTAAGAATGGTATATTTGTATGAAGGGGCTTCACGTGTGACAACCTCTTCAAAATGAATGTTATATCTGTAATCCATTCATCTAATGAAATAAATTATTCTATCTACTTGCTTGAGTCCTCTAATTTATGGCATCATAGATTAGAACACGTTAACTACAAATTCATTCAAAAGTTAGTAAAGTTGGAATTGTTGCCTTCCTTCGACATAAATCCTTAACATAAATGTGAGGTGTGCGTAGAGGAAAAATTAACCAAATCATCTTTCCATTCAGTCAAAAGAAACACCGCTCATCTAGAACTTATTCACACCGACATATGTGATTTAAAGTTTGTGCAAACTAGAGGGGGGGAACAAGTACTTTGTGACTTTCATTGATGATAGTACAAGGTATAGTTATGTTTACTTGTTGAAAAGTAAAGATGAAGCGTTTGAAGCATTTAAACATTACAAAGCAGAAGTTGAAAATCAACTAAACCTACGGATTAAGGCAATTCGTAGTGATAGAGGGGGATAATACGTAGCACCGTTTGAAGAATACTGTGCTCAATTCAGCATTCTTCATCAAACGATCGCTCCTTACTCGCCTCAGTCTAACGGTATTACCGATCGCAAAAACCGTACGTCAAAGGAAATTATGAATGCTTTACTTATCAATTCCGGTTTAGCCTAAAATATGTGGGGCGAAGCGATTCTTATTGCTAATACAATTCTCAATAGAGTTCTGCATAAGCGTAAGGATAAAACTCTATGAATCATGGAAAGAAAAGAAACACACTTACAAATATTTGAAAGTGTGGGGCTGTTTGGCAAAGGTCTAAGTACCTAAACCAAAATAGGTCAAAATTGGACCTAAGACGGTAGATTGCATATTCATCGGATATGCAAATAACATTAGTGCTTATCGCTTCTTAGTGTATAAGTTGGAAATATCTGATATTCACGAGGGTACGATCATGTAATCAATGAATGCTGAATTATTTGAACAGATCTTCCCTAAAAAGGAAAAAGAAATAATTTCGCACAAATGAAGTTATGAACAAAATGCTCAAAATCAACAAGACCCGAGAGTTTTTTATTATCCGGAATTAGACGTTCCAGATCTACAGGACTTAGAAGTTACTGACTATTCAGAACTTAATATTCCCGACCTACAAAACTTAGGGGTTCCAGAGGTTGAACCAAGACGGAGCAAAAGGGCCAAAAAGGACAAAACATTTGATCCAGATTTTCTAACCTATATAGTTGAAAATGAATCTAGGACAATTAAGGAAGCGTTGTCAACTCCAGAAGCACCGCTTTGGAAAGAAGCAATAGAAAGCGAAATAGATTTCATCATGCATAACCATACTTGGGAAATGGTTGATCTTCCTCCGGGAAGCAAACCTTTGGGTTGTAAGTGGTTACTCAAAAGAAAATACAAAACAAATGGAACTATTGACAAGTATAAGGCCATATTAGTAGTCAAAGGCTACAGACAAAAGGAAGGCCTCGATTACTTCGACATATACTCTTTTGTGTCTAGATTAACGTCCATAAGGGTATTCATAGCCATTGCAGCTTTGCGTTACCTTGAGATACATCAAATGGATGTTATGACAACCTTCCTAAACGGAGAGTTGGAAGAGGAGATATAGATGGAACAACCCGAGGGGTATGTGATTCCAGGACAAGAAAATAAAGTATGTCGACTTGTTAAGTCTCTATACGGACTCAAACAAGCCCCGAAACAATGGCATGAAAAGTTTGACAATACTTTATTATCAAAAGGTTTCTCCATAAATGAATGTGATAAATGTATCTATATAAAAGGGAACTCTGACTCATTTTTCATGATATGCCTTTACGTAGATGACATGCTCATCACCGGAGGTAGTCTAAACTTGATCCTGAAAACCAAGAATATGTTGAAACAATGCTTCGACATGAAGGATAATGGGTATTGCAATTGTAATATTAGGAATTAAGATTTCTAAGACATCCGACGGACTGGTTTTATCTCAATCTCATTATATTGAAGATGTTTTTAGGAAATTTGATGTATTTGACAGTCCCTCTATGAAGTCACCAATGGATATGAATCATAGAATTGATAAGAATCATGGTGCACCCGTATCCCAAGAGCGATATACGCAGGTCATTGGTAGCTTAATGTATATTACAAACTGCACCCGACCCGATGTTGCTTATCCAGTCAATAAGTTGGCTAGGTTTACTCGTAATCCTAAAAATGATCACTGGAAGGCGTTAAATAGGATACTACGATATCTGAAATATTCGATGACTTACGAATTACATTATTCAAGATATACAACCCTATTGGAAGGATACAGTGATGCAAACTGGATATCGGACATAAAGAACACCAAATCCACCAGTGGGTATGTTTTCACAATTGGTGGTGGGGCTGTGTCTTGGAAGTCCTCTAAGCAAACATGCATCGCCCGATCCACGATGGAATCAGAGTTTATTGCTTTGGATAAAGCAGGAGAAGAAGCAGAATGGCTTCAGGACTTCTTAGAGGATATCCCTTGTTGGGATAAACCCGTACCTTCGGTGATTATTCACTGTGACAGCCAATTGATTTTAGGAAGGGCACGGAACAGTATGTACAACGGCAAGTCTAGACATATTCGTTGGAGATAAAAGACCATTAGGCAGTTGATCACGACGGGTATCATTTCCATTGATTACGTCAAATCAAATGATAATATAGAGGATCCATTAACTAAAGGCCTACCCAAAGATCAAATGGTCTGCATGTCTAGGGGAATGGGCTTAAAACCCAAACAATAAGAATCTTTATAGTGGTAACCCAACCTTACTGACTAGAGATCCCAAGAATTTGGTTCAATGGGACAACTAAACTGTAGAGGTTCAGTTTTAGCGCTTTACTTGAATCAAGAGCACTTCGGATTATCATTCTTTAAAGAAATATAACTCCAAAGTCGTTCCCGCGATAGACATTGAGTGCTACCTGTATAACGGGTAAATGATAAGTTTCTGAAACTTTTAATGATTCTTAACACTTGCGAGTGTGGTAGAGCAATATACCTTATAGGAGATCACCTATTTAAGTGCGAAGACATGCCGCTTCAAATGTACGCACTTAAGAAATCAAGCGTTGTCCGTGGTCACAACGGACAAAATGATAAGAAGAAATGAATAAGGAGAGTTATTGTGTTGATATCATTGTCTTGGTTTACACTAGACACTGACGGTTCATGATATCACGTTCACCATGCATTAAGTAAATCCGATGGGAATCGACTAAGGAAGGTTCAAAGCCGAAAGCTACCTTTCCTAATGCAATATCTTTCTGCTAAAAGATTGTTGAACTTTGGCACCATATGTGTACCAATTCTCTTTCAAGAGGGGATTGTTGGAAATTTAACTATATGAGATTGAGTTTTTCCCGTCGACATGTCAGAAATATTGTTTCTTCGCACATGTCTAATCTACTAAATGAGTAGATGATATTAGTGTCAAGTATCATCAAATTTCGTTAAGAAATGAAATAGATATTGGTACACAAAGTAAGGTGTTTGAGACATGAATAGATGAATTGTGTTGGCCAAAAATAACAAATCTCTCACATAGGTAGAAGATGGAAGGATTGAGCACTATATAAGCTCTATTTTTTAGTAAGAGTTTGGGACCCCAAGGGGTAACCCATGTGTTTAGAAGAGGGATGACCTAGGTGAGTGTAAAGTCCCAAAAAAAAAAAAAAAAAAAACAAAAACAACCCACTCCCTCACGTCCCCCCCTAAACCAACCCCTCTCTCCCTCAACTCCTCCTTCCACTCCCTCACATCACAAAAATATGTGCACACATACACTTTTATATACAACACACACACTTTTATATAAAACACAACCAAAAAGGGAAATACAAAAGAAAAACAGCAAATCAGAAACAAAACAAAGAGAAAAAAAAGATTAAAGAGAGCAATTAAGAAGTTTCAAAAAGGTTTGATTGAAGTTGAGGTTTTGTTCGCAATTACGAAGCAGCAAATGTGAGTTTTCTCACTCAAAGTTCTTAGTAAAATCCTTTATTTTTAAGTTGCAATACATGTTAGAATATAATCCGGTTATTGAAAGAATGAGCATGAAATTTATGATTGTTTAATGACTAGTTTGGATTGTGCAATTGTAATCTGTTATACTGGGCTATACTTGTTAGAATTTGATGAAATTTTACAGAGTTATATATTATTGTGCCCTTGACAGTTTGAGACTTTACGGGGATAAATCCGACTTACGGTTTGAGAGTTATCTCTGTTTGAACATTCTGCCTCGGATCAACCGAAGTCTGAAAGGACAGAATGTATAACGTAAAAACTGTACAAATCGGTAATGAATATGAAAGTTTGTGCTGAATATAAGTTATATATTACTCTGTCCTCGACAGTTTGAGACTTTACGGGGATAAATACGACTTACGGTTTGAGAGTTATCGTTGTTTGAACATTCTGCCTCGGATCAACCGAAGTCTGAAAGGGCAGAATGTATAACGTAAAAACTGTACAAATCGGTAATGAATATGAAAGTTTGTGCTGAATATAAGTTATATATTACTCTGTCCTCGACAGTTTGAGACTTTACGGGGATAAATACGACTTACGGTTTGAGAGTTATCACTGTTTGAACATTCTGCCTCGGATCAACCGAAGTCTGGAAGGGCAGAATGTATAACGTAAAAAAAACTGTACAAATCGGTAATGAATATGAAATATTGTGCTGAATAAATGTTATAGATTTTTCTGTCCTCGACAGTTTGAGTCTTTACGGGGATAAATCCGACTTATGGTTTGAGAGTTGTAACCCTTACAAGTGGAAAGGGCGAAATATTGAAGGAAGGAAATATTATTTTGAGCCTTTTGAACATATGACATATTTAAACAACAAATAAGTGCATTGGATCGGGTTGCACGTACCGCAACAAATAAGTGCATTGGATCGGGTTGCACGTACCGCAACAAAATAAGTGCATTGGATCGGGTTGCACGTACCGCAACAAATAAGTGCATTGGATCGGGTTGCACGGACCGCAACAAATACATAAATGCATTGGATCGGGTTGCACGGACCGCAACATATATATATATATATAAATGCATTGGATCGGGTTGCACGTACCGCAACAAATATATAAATGCACTGGATCGGGTTGCACGTACCGCAACAAATACATAAATGCACTGGATCGGGTTGCACGTACCGCAACAAATACATAAATGCACTGGATCGGGTTGCACGTACCGCAACAAATACATAAATGCACTGGATCGGGTTGCACGTACCGCAACAAATATATAAATGCACTGGATAGGGTTGCACGTACCGCAACAAATATATAAATGCACTGGATCGGGTTGCACGTACCGCAACAAATGTATAATATGTTATATGGGAAAAAGCAGGAGTACTGATTAAACTAAGTTGTTTTTTTTCTAAGACGAGTGGGGAGAAAATTTTGCACGTGAATATTTATTGATTTATTTAATAAAAGGGTTGAAATCTGTTTATTTCAACATGCTTATTATTTTCTTATAATGTGATTGTAATTAAAAATATTGTGAGGTTACTTTGGACTGTAAGGTGAGTTTTCCACTCAGCCCCAGATGGTAGGGCTGACTCTTTTATTTAACATATTTCAGGAAGACGCGATAGAGGAAAAGCTCCGCAAGAGGGCTAGCGATCGTCTCATGACCTCATCGTACCACCAATCCATTATTTCGGATTTGGTGAAAGTTACTCTAGACTAAGTTTGTTTAAAGAATTAAGTTTTATTATCTCGGGGAATGCCCCACATGAGATTGTTCTTCGTAAACTTCAAATTGATTATTACATATATTATTTTCGCAAATACCTGTCTAATTTAGGAAGAAAATGAAGTATCTGGTTCGCCTGGAAAGGGATAGTTGTCCAGGTGCCATCACGTCCTAAAGAAAGACTTGAGAAAAGTCGGGGCGTGACAAGTTGGTATCAAAGCTAAACCAGGTTAAGAGATCTTAGGAACTTTCTTTGAGTTGGGTGTTTGAACGATTACTTATTGCGACGGTGTGCGCGCCACCTTAGTAATAAGTGAACGGAATAACATCCTAAACAGTTTCCCTTCTTTCATACTCTTCTCGTGCTTATCTTGAGTCTTTTCAAAGACTTGGTTCTCGTACTACCTCCTTCAAAAGATTATGGAAGGGGATTGTGCAACGGTAAACTGTAGAAGAAATCGTTCCCCGATGTCACCATCGATGACGTGGGGGGAGTTCAGAGTCGCATTCATTGAAAAGTACATTCCTAACACCCGAAAAGATGCGCTCAGGTGTGAGTTTGAATAGTTGAAACAAGGAGAATGCAGTGTGCAAGAATACGATACCCGGGCTCATGCGATTGTCGGCATACAACGCACACAGTATTCCTACGGAAATTGAGAAGGTCAAAATATTTGTTAAGAGTTTATACTCGAACTTGACAGGGAAGGTAGTGGCATTAGCCCATGATCGGACTTACCTTCAGATCGTCGATATGGCAATAAGGGTAGAAGGTTTTGCTAAAGCAAAAAAAAAGAGTATTCGCAGAAGAGGTTTCAATCGTCGGGATCCTTTAATCAAAATCAAAACCAGAGGCAAGAAAGCAGTAGGGGTTCGTCAAAATCGAACCACCAAGAGGCTGGCCTCATTTCAGGCCCCAATGGCACAAATGGTTCATTCACCAAGGTAGCAATGTCCATGCCACCGGCCCTAACACAAGAGGTGACAACCCGGTTTGTAAGGTTTGTCAGGAGAAACATATTGGAGAATGTTGGTTCTCACCAAAAGGATGTTACAACTGTGGAGAACCAGGCCACCATGCCAGGGATTTGCAAGAGGAGAGTCCAAACTCAATTTTCTCATGGGAGGTCAGAAGCAACCACAACCACCTACAAGGGAAATCAGGGAAACCAGTCCCGACAGGGTCAGGGAGGTCAACAGTCCAACAATTCTAATCGGCTCTACGCTTTGCCCAGAGGAATGAAGCGGAGGCATCTAATGCGGTGGTCACAGGTATTTTGCTGGTCTCGAGTATTCCTGCATTTGTATTATACGATCCTGGCTCTACATTTTCATATGTGTCAATGGGTTTTGCTAAGAATTTACATGTAGAACCTTCCTGTTTAAGTGAACCTTTTGAGGTTATGACACCCGTAGGGGCCTCAGTTTGGGCCTCTCGAGTAGTTAAAAATTTCCCATTAGAAGTGAATGGCAGAGGAACAATAGTAAGCCTAGTACTACTTGATATGGTAGATTTTGACATCATTTTGGGTATGGATTGGTTGTCAGCATGTTATGCCATGTTAGATTGCCGACGAAAGATAGTGAAACTATCTTTTCCCGGGGAACCAGAAGTTGTTATAAAGGGTAAGATTGGAATATCCTCACGTCAGCTTATTTCCTATCTTAGGGCTCAAAAGTTATTAAGAAGTCACAAAGTGGAGTACGCATATCTGGCTAATATAGTAGATACCAAAAAAAAGAATCCCCAGCGGTGCAAGATGTCCCTATTGTTCAAAATTTCCCGGAGGTTTTTCCTGAAGATCTTCCAGGCCTTCCTCCGGATAGAGAAGTGGAGTTCGCTGTAGAGTTAATTCCGGGTACAAGACCTATTTCTATTCCTCCGTATCGAATGGCCCCAGCTGAATTGAGAGAGTTAAAAGAACAGTTGAAGGATCTTCTGGATGAAGGTTTTATAAGGCCTAGTGTTTCCTGGGTGCACGATCCTTTTTGTGAAGAAGAAAGATGGATCGCTCCGAATGTGCATTGATTATCGACAACTCAATAAGGTCACGATCAAGAACCGATACCCATTACCAAGAATCGATGATCTTTTTGACCAACTTCAAGGAGCCAGTTATTTTTCCAAGATTGATCTTCGTTCAGGATATCACCAGCTAAAAATAAATCCGGATGATATATCCAAAACAGCGTTTAGAACCCGATATGGTCATTATGAGTTCTTGGTCATGTCTTTCGGGTTAACCAATGCTCCAGCAGCTTTTATGGATCTCATGAACAGAATCTTTAAACCATTCTTAGATTTGTTCGTAATTGTATTCATAGATGATATCCTAATTTACAAAGAAGAGTGTTGAAGAACATGAAGAACATCCGAGGGTAGTGCTTCAAACCTTGAAACAAGAGAGATCAGACGCTAAATTTTCAAAGTGTGAATTTTGGTTGGAAAAAGTAGCCTTCTTGGGCCATGTTGTGTCAAGGGATGGAATTATGGTAGACCCCAAAAGATAGAAGCGGTGAAGAAATGGCCAAAACCTACCACTCAAGCGAAGTTAGGAGTTTCTTGGGTTTGGTGGGTATTATAGAAGATTTGTAGAAGGCTTTTCTAGTCTTGCCGCTCCCTTGACCCGATTGACTCAAAAGCGATTAAGTACCGGTGGTCGGATGCATGTGAAACAAGTTTTCAGAACCGAAAGAGTTGTTGACTATCGCACTGATCCTAACCTTACCATCGGGACAAGAAGGGTTCACAGTCTATTGTGATGCCTCTAGGGTTGGGTTAGGATGTGTCTTGATGCAATCTGGAAAAGTTATTGCGTATGCATCTCGACAATTGAAGATACATGAGAAGAATTATCCAACTCATGACTTGGAATTGGCCGCGGTAGTGTTTGCCTTACGAATATGGAGACACTATTTGTATGGGGTGCATGTAGATATATTTACAGATCATAAGAGTTTGCAGTACATAACGACGCAAAAGGATTTGAATCTCCGACAAAGAAGATGGTTAGAGTTACTTAAGGATTATGACCTTAGCATTCTTTACCATCCTGGAAAAGCTAACGTGGTGGCTGATGCACTCAGTAGGAGATCAATGGGCAGTTTGGCCCACTTGGCAGTACAAAAGAGAGGTATTGTTCGTGCAGTACAAAAATTGGGGAACCTCGGGATTAGTTTAACTGAGGTCGGTGAAGGTAGGGTGGTGGTACGTGATACCTCACAGTCTGCCTTAACTTCAGAAATAAAAGAGAGTCAGTTTGAGGATATGGAATTTGTTAGGTTTCGGGAGAGGATTCAACAAGGAAAACCTTCACAATTTACATTAGGAGGAAATGATGGTATCCTTCGGTATAAGGGTAGGTTATGTGTTCCTAAGGTAAGGGATCTAAAAAGAATGATCTTAGACGAAGGTCACAATACCAGGTATTCCATTCATCCAGGATCAACGAAAATGTATCATGATCTCAAGGCAAATTACTGGTGGAAAGGAATGAAGAGAGATGTTGTAGAGTTTTTCGGAAGATGTCTTACGTGTCAACAGGTGAAAGCCGAACATCAAAAATCCGGCGGCCTACTTCAGGACATTGGCGTCCCCATGTGGAAATGGGAGGCGATTCATATGGATTTTGTGACCGGTCTACCAAAAACACGAGAATGTTATGATTCTATATGGGTGATTGTAGATCGACTTACAAAGTCAGCCCATTTTCTACCAGTCAAGACTACATATTGGGCACCGCAGTATGCACAAATTTATTTGAAAGAAATAGTGAGGTTACACGGGATTCTATTGCAAATTATTTCGGATAAGGGTTCCCAGTTCACCTCACACTTTTGGCAAAGTTTCCAGCAGGGCCTCGGGACAAAGGTCAAGTTGAGTACGGCTTTCCATCCGCAAACCGACGGACAAGCTGAACGAACAATTCAAACATTGGAGGACATGCTGCGGTCTTGTGTGTTGGACTTCCAGGGCAACTGGTTGGACCATTTATGTCTAATTGAGTTCGCCTACAACAACAATTTTCATGCTAGTATACATATGGCTCTGTTCGAAGCATTGTATGGGCGAAAATGTAGATCTCCGCTTGGGTGGTTCGAGGTGGGCTAAACACTACTGTTCGGACCCGAAGTCATTCAAGAAACAAACGATAAAGCTCAGATAATTCGGGAGCGGATCAAGACAGCTCATAGCCGCCATAAGTCTTATGCGGATCATCGCAAAAGAGATCTCGAATTTCAAGAAGGGGAGAAAGTGTTTTTAAAAGTCTCTCCAATGAAGGGAGTGATGCGATTTGGCAAGAAAGGAAAATTGAGCCCAAGGTTTATTGGACCATATGAGATCTTACGAAGAGTGGAAAATGTGGCTTACAAACTAGCCCTTCCACAAGAATTAGAAGCGGTGCATCCGGTGTTTCATGTGTCAATGTTACAAAAATACTTGAATGATCCAAGTCACGTCATCCAACCCCAAGAAATAGTCCTGAATGAAGAGCTTCAATATGAAGCAATGCCGGTAGAAATACTGGATAGACAGATTAAACGTCTTAGGAATAAAGATATTGTATCCGTGAAGGTCCTATGGGGAAATCACTCCACAAAAGAAGCAACCTGGGAAGCCGAAGACGCGATGAAAATCAAATATCCTTTCCTGTTTGAGTAAGGTAATAAAATGTGTTTAGTTATATTTCATGTGTGTGCAGTTTGTGTGTCTATGTGCATGTGTTACAACCTTATTCACATTCGAGGCCGAATGTTGTTTAAGGAGGGGAGAATGTAAAGTCTTGGAAGTTGTGTTTCATGTGTGTGCAGTTTGCATGTCTATGTGCATGTGTTACGACCTTACTCACATTCGAGGACGAATGTTGTTAAGGAGGGGAGAATGTAAAGTCCCAGAAGTTGTGTTTCATGTGTGTGCAGTTTGCATGTCTATGTGCATGTGTTACGACCTTACTCACATTCGAGGACGAATGTTGTTTAAGGAGGGGAGAATGTAAAGTCCCAAAAAAAAAAAAAAAAAAACAAAAACAACCCACTCCCTCACGTCCCCCCCTAAACCAACCCCTCTCTCTCTCAACTCCTCCTTCCACTCCCTCACATCACAAAAATATGTGCACACATACACTTTTATATACAACACACACACTTTTATATAAAACACAACCAAAAAGGGAAATACAAAAGAAAAACAGCAAATCAGAAACAAAACAAAGAGAAAAAAAGATTAAAGAGAGCAATTAAGAAGTTTCAAAAGGTTTGATTGAAGTTGAGGTTTTGTTCGCAATTCCGAAGCAGCAAATGTGAGTTTTCTCACTCAAAGTTCTTAGTAAAATCCTTTATTTTTAAGTTGCAATACATGTTAGAATATAATCCGGTTATTGAAAGAATGAGCATGAAATTTATGATTGTTTAATGACTAGTTTGGATTGTGCAATTGTAATCTGTTATACTGGGCTATACTTGTTAGAATTTGATGAAATTTTACAGAGTTATATATTATTGTGCCCTTGACAGTTTGAGACTTTACGGGGATAAATCCGACTTACGGTTTGAGAGTTATCTCTGTTTGAACATTCTGCCTCGGATCAACCGAAGTCTGAAAGGGCAGAATGTATAACGTAAAAACTGTACAAATCGGTAATGAATATGAAAGTTTGTGCTGAATATAAGTTATATATTACTCTGTCCTCGACAGTTTGAGACTTTACGGGGATAAATACGACTTACGGTTTGAGAGTTATCGTTGTTTGAACATTCTGCCTCGGATCAACCGAAGTCTGAAAGAGCAGAATGTATAACGTAAAAACTGTACAAATCGGTAATGAATATGAAAGTTTGTGCTGAATATAAGTTATATATTACTCTGTCTTCGACAGTTTGAGACTTTACGGGGATAAATACGACTTACGGTTTGAGAGTTATCACTGTTTGAACATTCTGCCTCGGATCAACCGAAGTCTGGAAGGGCAGAATGTATAACGTAAAAAAAACTGTACAAATCGGTAATGAATATGAAATATTGTGCTGAATAAATGTTATAGATTTTTCTGTCCTCGACAGTTTGAGTCTTTACGGGGATAAATCCGACTTATGGTTTGAGAGTTGTAACCCTTACAAGTGGAAAGGGCGAAATATTGAAGGAAGGAAATATTATTTTGAGCTTTTTGAACATATGACATATTTAAACAACAAATAAGTGCATTGGATCGGGTTGCACGTACCGCAACAAATAAGTGCATTGGATCGGGTTGCACAGACCGCAATAAATACATAAATGCATTGGATCGGGTTGCACGGACCGCAACATATATATATATATATAAATGCATTGGATCGGGTTGCACGTACCGCAACAAATATATAAATGCACTGGATCGGGTTGCACGTACCGCAACAAATACATAAATGCACTGGATCGGCTTGCACGTACCGCAACAAATACATAAATGCCTTTGGATCGGGTTGCACGCATCGCAACAAATACATAAATGCACTTGGATCGGGTTGCACGTATCGCATAACAAATATATAAATGCCTTTGGATAGGGTTGCACGCATCGCAACAAATATATAAATGCACTGGATCGGGTTGCACGCATCGCAACAAATGTATAATATGTTATATGGGAAAAAGCGAAGTCTTGATTAAACTAAGTTGTTTTTTTCTAAGACGAGTGGGGAGAAAATTTTGCACATGAATATTTATTGATTTATTTAATAAAAGGGTTGAAATCTGTTTATTTCAACATGCTTATTATTTTCTTATAATGTGATTGTAATTAAAAATATTGTGAGGTTACTTTGGACTGTAAGGTGAGTTTTCCACTCAGCCCCAGATGGTAGGGCTGACTCTTTTATTTAACATATTTCAGGAAGACGCGATAGAGGAAAAGCTCCGCAAGAGGGGTAGCGATCGTCCCATGACCTCATCGTACCACCAATCCATTATTTCGGATTTGGTGAAAGTTACTCTAGACTAAGTTTGTTTAAAGAATTAAGTTTTATTATCTCGGGGAATGCCCCACATGAGATTGTTCTTCGTAAACTTCAAATTGATTATTACATATATTATTTTCGCAAATACCTGTCTAATTTAGGAAGAAAATGAAGTATCTGGTTCGCCTGGAAATGGATAGTTGTCCAGGTGCCATCACGTCCTAAAGAAAGACTTGAGAAAAGTCGGGGCGTGACAGTGAGCTTGGGTTCGGGGCTAAGCCCCACACGCACGCCGCTGCCGCCCGCCCATTCGGTCCGATCCGGCTCGGGTCACAGGTCACGGGCTTTCTTCCAGAATTTTCTTTTTTTGTCCATGAAGTATTTTTTATTTATAATTTGGTCCCTGAAGATTTCAAAAATATTGCAACTGTTCGGAAGATTTCAGAAACGTTGCAACGACTCTCCTCTTCTCCTATAAATTGAACATTACTGTTCATTTTAAATATACAACGAAAAAATCTTCCGTTTACATAAACAGAAACAACACAAAAACTCAAACAGAAACACAGTTTTGTTCTGTTCAATTCTGTTCGAAATACAGAAACACAGAAATCCTCTCCTTTTCGACAGTCTGTTCTATATTTATTTCTTTCGCTAGAATTAACTTTACTTGCTTTGTATTGTTGATTGTTGTTGTTTTATTTTGGGAGACTATTGTCCATTACCGTAAAAGCAAATATACGAGACAATTTTGTCTTAAAGACAAAGAGTAATCTCTCGACTCAATTTTCTACTTGTTTAACCTTCCTGACGCCATTTTTTACCTACAATATTTATAAATATTTAATAGATTTATTAATATATGGCTAGGTAATTCACCTGAATCTACATGTTAGATTATAGATCCTTCCATGAACACATGTCATACATTTATTGATTTGATATAAATATTAGATGCTAGTAAATATTTTACTTGCTAAGAAACCAAAATATATCAAATAAAAAAAGCATAAAAATAAAAATAATTGAGTACGATCTGAAGTAAGGGTTCACCTGCATGAAGATGGAAGACAAGGCCATTTTCCCTCGTCCTTCAATGCTTCGGGAAGATAATTAAGGAAGAAATAATCACATCAGTCTAATTTGGCACCTACCTCCATGCCAATACGGCTCCCGTACCCTTCATAAGTGACAGGTGAGTTCGCGAACTTTTGCTTCTCATGCAAGGGAAGCTGGAAAAACCCGCGCCAGACAGCATGAGTTTTCTCCATCAGCAAGTAGTTAACCCCGTGGTTAGCCACTTGAAAGAATCCCCACTCACGACAAGCGTGGGAAACAAGCTTAATTGTTTCCTGACGCACAAAGTTGTTAGAAGAGTTAAGGTTTTCGAGGTCTATTAACGCAACGTTAACAGTAACTGTCTGGTCCGTTTTATTATACGGCCTGTCCGAAGGCTGCTTCACGAAATTGGTTCCGGCCAGCTTTGTAAAAGACTCGTAATTTAGTTTCACTGTTAAAAAGAGAACCAAAAGGAAAGAAAATAAAGGGTGATTTTATTTTTTATTGAAGGGCGAGGATAATGGGTGATATTGAGACATATTTGAAGAGTGAAGCGTTCAATTCCGGCGCCGTGATGAACTGGTTATCTTGTGTCACTAGGTCCCTCAATAGTTAACTTTAAAGGATTATTTGCAGGTATATTAAGATGACAGGATAAAATCCACATTAATGCCATGTCACATATAATAATTATTAATGGACAAAGGAGAGACAGAGAGTTGACAAAGAATAAACATGCTCAATGTTTGTAAATACTATACTTGAGGCGACTACGTGGGAAAAAATGTTCTAACCTAACATACTGGGCGGCTCGACTATAAGCCAGTAAAGCAATTGTTTTATGGGGCCCGTTTTTTCATTAAAGATGTGTTGTATATGTATTATTAAAAATCAAAGTGTGTACAATTAAATTTGAAAAGAATTTTTGAAGCAAAAGTACAATAACTTTAATGTGAGGATCATTGTAATAATTAGAGAATGAAATAATTTTTAATGCATTGTTTCCTTACATGAATAGGGTAGCTATTTTTTCCCCTCATTTATACCCTAACAACTAATATGTGCCCACATTATTAATTATATATTTACCTTTTTCATTCTCTCTTTTACTTTTCTTATTCTCAATATTGAAAAGTCTTTCAATCGACAACTTACCGCGGCTTACAAGTTATCTTCTTCAAAATATCAAGCATTATAACAAGCAATCATTATATTGAAGCAATGTAACACTTTTCGATATCATTATATCAACTTATCTTGCTCTATAGTTTCTTACCCTCTGATTTCTACTACTATCTATTGTTTCTTGTACTTCAATTATCTTATTTATCTGTGATAGCTATTGCTCCTTTTTATACTGCTTTATCATGCCTTATTCGCTTTCATTACTTTCATTTTCATTCTGCATTGAATTGATTGTCCTTATCTGACTTATTTTTTGTCATGTTTTCTCTTGAGCCGAGGGTCTTTCAGAAACATTTTCTTTACCTCCCAAGATAAATGTAAGGTTTGTGTACACTCTGCCCTCGGGTTTTCACTGGGCATGTTATTATTGTATATCAACTTATCAGATTCTTGAGCCACTGTTATTATTCTACTTTTATTTTATACTTTTTCATTGTAAATTTGTCATTGTTGATATTCTTACTTCGGACCTCTCTCTAAAATTTGGCTTTAGGCTCCCAATCTTATTGAGATGACCCGTCATACCAATATTACGTGTTTACCCCATTTGCACCTTCGCATATTTGAGAATTTGTCTCATAATCTCTCTAGCATTTTTCCTCTTTTCTCTTTTTTGGAATATGTCCAAATATATCATTTATGATTTTTCATATATGCTTTAATTAAAATTTGATGGCTTTGTGCATTGTGTGTGTGCTTATAGTATGATATTTAGGAATTTATCTTATTTTTTATACTTCTAAAACTTTTTATTGTCTTCATTTTTTATGAGTCTTAAAAAGTGTTTGGTCATTTTAATTATTTATCTTGTTTTCTTAAATATTTATGGTTGTGGGGCTCGTGTCTCTCTCTATGATGTGTCTGTGTAGATGGAATCTTTTTCAAGTTGAAGTTTGAAGGTATACCATTATTATATTACTTTTCTTTCGAGATACAATTAGCTAGAAAGTTGAGAAGAAAACAAATTATACTAAAAAATACAATAAGAAAAAGAATTGTTCCTAATATTATCCAATATTCAACCTGTTTTCCCACACGTGCGTCAAATTATATGTATCCGCAAAAGCTGGACTTCCAGGTTCTTATTCTATTGGGGGGAGAACTCAGTTGATAAAAAGTGTGTTATTTTCAATCCAAGTGTTCATATTGCCCAAGAAAGTTATAAAGTGTAGAGAGAGCTAGAAGACTTTTAATTATGGACAGGGGTAGTATACTCTTCCAATAAAGCTTTGATTGCATGGGAATAACTGTGTAGCCCCAGAACTACAGGCGGGTCAATTTCCTAGATATACAGATTTGAAACAGAGCTGCAATTAATATGCAAGCTCCTCTGAAATTTGAGCAAAAAGAAGGATAAAATGTGGGTGCAATGAATCCATATGTTGACAATATGTGGTATGAAAGCATCTCAAGCATCATGGATGGTGAGGAAAATACTCCAAGCTTCTGATTATTTTATGAGTGCAGGATGGAATGAACAAACTGTACTTCAAATGGGAAGAGGTATACAGACTTGCACTTGTTGTAGCTGTGTACTACATATGGCAGGAGAGAAATCATAGAATTTTTCAGGGGAAAACCAGAGAAAGCTCGATGCTAGTGCGACTGATTGTGCAGAAAGTCGATCAAATAGGAAGGTTGAGGCCAAGATTGGCTAGGCTATTAAATTCTCTGAACTTTTACCCCTTGGTTCAATTAGCTTTTGTTAGATCTTGTGTGATGTTCTGAATTTGTGCAGTGAGGTGTCCAATATCTGTTTTTTTCTACTTTGTAATTCTCACTTTGATAATAAAATCTACTTATTTACCAAAAACAATATGTATTGGCAGTAGCTATACCATATTATTCGTATGATTGTTGTATTATTTCATTGACGACCACACATGACGATCAAACTGACAATGACCATCTCTAAAATGTATCAATAGTTTTATTCCGACGTTAATCAATGTTTGAAGCGTGAAAAGTTCTTGTTTTTTTAACCATAGAGCGGTAAATGAATGAGTTTGGTCAAATTTGGGTCGAATATACATATTAATTCAATTAGGACTTGAGCCGTTCAAAATTTATTTAGTTAAAATAAGTTAATAGATAACTGATGTATAATAACTCAACTTGTTCAACATGACTTTAGTCGTTAAAAGGCATTTTTGGCAGATTATATATGTATATTTAGTTTAAAATCACAAGATTTAAAAGACTTTCTTATTATTTAAGATTCAAATCTAATCAAATTAAGACACTTAAAATAAAAAAAGTAAAATTTTAAGAAATTATTATTTACCCGTACCGAAAAAGGCAAAGACGTAAATTTACCCCTAAACTATGCAAAATGGAACAAGTTTTTCCTTCATTAATAGTTAGTGTCAAATATACCTTCGTGGTTACTAAAATGAGAATTTACCCTTATTTTCAAATGGTGGAAGCTTAGCACCTAATATATTTCATGTGTTCCGCAACTAAGGATCGTTTTCTCGATGGAGGGTAGATTTGACTTTCGCATAGTACAAAAACAAATTTGACCTCTCCCTAAATTTGAGTTTTAATTTTTTTATTCCTCATTTCTCTCTCTCTCCCACACCTGCATTCAAATAGTAATCTATGTTACATGTTCAAGTCGTCAATGTAGTGCATTCTCTCTTACTAGTGGAGGTGGTGGCGGGGTGGCGGAGAGAGCGAGAGAGAAAGGAAAAGGGAAGAGAAGATAGTGGTGGAGGTGATGGTGACAATGGTAGTGGGAGAGATAAGAAGGAAGAAGGAAGAAAACGTCATTGGTGGTAGAGATATAAGTGGCAGAGATAGGAGAGAGAAAGGGGGGATAAAAAAGTTTAAAACTTAAAATTAGGGAGAATGCCAAATTAATTTGCCCCTGAATTATATATGCGAAAGGGTCAAATTTAATTTATCATCCCTTCAAAAAAAATACTTTGTAACTGCGGTACGCACGTTATCATCTGGTGCTAAGCCATCTTTTTAAAATAAGAACAAATTTAATTTATTTTAATAACAACTAGGACATATTTACTTCCAATTATTAATAGAGAATAAATTTAATTTATTTTGCATAGTTGGATAGAAAATTTAACTTTTAATCTTAAAAGAATCTACGAAAAGGTGTCCCGCACTAAAGGATGTCACGATCACTGACTTTAACAGCTTACAAACAAAATGAATCATGGGCAAACTACAACTTCAATTTTTTTTTTTTTTTATAATTCAGGTTTTCAGGCTTGTGTCTGACTATTTCACTGGTATTATCCAGATGTCCTGGAGGTAATAGCACCGGTCCTTCAACACTATTACCAGATAAATCGCGGGATGTGCTCCGGTGGCCAATTTTTCTGGGAGCGTACAACTGATCAATGAGACAAGGTCAAATTCCCCAACATGCAGAGTTTCTTCGTGCTTGCGGGGAATCGAACCCACGCTGTCTCAGGCAGAGCCTTATAAGCTATTTCAGGCTTTCTTGCATTGGGTATCTTGGGAGGACCCACAACTTCAATTTGGTCGACATAGGAGGAGTAGCCCTTGTGCAATTGATACAGAAGACAAATTCAACGTCAAATCGAGGTATATCTAAAAACACGTGAAGCAGTAATAGCCATACACTAGTTTAGACTTTAGAGGGAGAAATGTTTTTTGTTTTTTTAGTTTTATGCCCATTTCTCAAAGAAATCTTTATTTTTAACATATAAAAGATTTTAAAAAAAAACACATAGAAAATATGAAAAAGTCATTTTCTTTCTTTCAAATTGTAAAGGTCAAAAGATTTAATTTCCTTCTAGTTTAGGTCTCATGAGAGTTGTATTAAAATAGTTTTCCATTTTAAGCCAAGATATTTGAGTGGATAAGGAGTTTAGAAAAAAGAAAAGATAGAGGAGTTTAGAAAGATAAAAACGGCTGGCACAAGCAATATCAGACTCAGAATTAAGTGTGTTTGAAAAATAAAAAATGTTGTGCTTGAGATTTAAACTTGAAAAATCAAGATAAAATTTGACCCCTTACTGAGCCAACTTCTATATTGTGTTCACGGTTCAAAATCTATAAATGTATGAACTATCCATGTGACTGAGAGCCCTCACAGCCCAGCCACAACGACGCAATTATCAGGGGCATGCTCACAAATAAAAAAAATTACCTCGTATATACTAGCATTTTTTATCAAGGTATTCGGGTGAACACTCTGAAGGCCCCCTAGATCCGCCCCTTGGGTACAAGTCAAATATACATAATGAACTAAACTTATCTTCTTAAATATTGTTGCACTAAATTGGTTTAAGGATATTCTTGACATGATGATATGATATAATTTACTTTGGATCAACTTCGTATAATTTTATTCCGAGAATCTCACATAGTTAAAAAAACATAACGTCTTATATATATATATATTTTTTTTTTCAGCTATCATATGGAAGTCCGCACACCCAACATAAAATAATTAGTGATAAAAGCTTCAAATATCTTTTCATTTTCTCTAATCTTCATGAAATAATGCAGTCTTATATTATGTCTGATATTCTGCACATCTAGATATCTATCACATGCGATACCTAATTTTTTTCCTTATAGGATGGAATACACTATCTTACGTTTTTATGTATAGCGTTTGCGAAATAGTAAAGAACAGTAAAGTAAGGACATAATACTTTTACATGAAAACCATCCGGCTCACAAGGGTAGAAAAAATCATGACGTACACCTCTGTAGCATTTAACCCCAACTCCACTACAAAGTGAGCCTCTGCAAATTCAAATTACAAATTCTGTAACATAGGAGCTATAAACTCTAATTTCTATCTCAACAATCTCCCCAGACTGTTAAGCCCGCTCCAAGTTGATCCTCAACTTGAAGTTGAATTTGACTAACTTTTATACTTATTACAATTGCTTCTAAGAAAGTGGATAAAGATACAACTCAATGAACAACCTAATACAAGAATCTAGACTTAAGAACTGGTAAACATTATTCAGTAGAACAACTCCTTCAATCTTCTTCGTAGTATTAGGGTCACATTAATAAAATCAGAACTCTCTCAATTATGATTGGCAGGGTTTGCTCAAGTTTATGACTTTCTCTCTTTGTGAGTGCTTAAGTTTTTCACGACAATATTTGATATTTATAGCTTTGATATTATGATATTTGGTATGCATTTTTAAAAAGTTTGATATTTGGTATTGATAAAAAATATATCGAAATATCGAATACCATACTGAAGTATACAGTTACATATATAATTCATATATATTAGTATTATAATACTAACAAATAAATAAATAAGTCTTAGTACAATATTAATTATTTGCACATTGAAATTTTGACTAATTTATCTTGATTGAAATACTCCTTTTGTGTAATTGATTTACGAAGGGGATTGCTTGTGATTTCTTTTGAATTTATTTACATGTGTAAGGTGTTAGTACGATATAACTAAAACATTTCTTAAATAGCCGAAGTCGTAATTCTCTATTATATGAGTATATGTAAGCGAAAGTCGAACAAACTATGAGACCGATTTATCATACCGCAAAATACCGAAACCGAACCTAAAAATACCGAATCATACCGAATTAATTTGGCATGATAATGATATAATATTTTTAAAAATCAAAAAACAAAATTACCATACCGAAATTTCTAATACCGTACCGCACCATGCCCACCCCTAATTGACATAAAGTAACAAAAACCACTCTTTTCAAATAAATTTTAAAAAGATGTATCACATAAAATAAAACCCATAAAATATATACTAAGGGGTGGTCAATTAAGTAGAAGTTATTGTTTGGTTTAAATATTTGTACTTTATTTGGTAGATTTATAAAGTTGGAGTTGAAATGTGATTGTGTTTGACTATACTTTTTAGAAAGGAGAAAAGAGAGCATTTTATTTGAAATTTATCAAATATGATATTGAAAAACGGGTATGAAGCACTTTTTTAAATTTGCAGTTCAATTCCAAATTGAATTTAAAATTTTTATAACCAAACACAAATTTTAAAACAAAGTAACAGTTATTCCGAAAAAATGAATAATTCTCATGATTAACTTCTTAAAATATCCTTCATAAAAAGATTATACTATGCTTATAAGAAATTATAAATATATAAATAAAAAAAATCCTTTAAAATTATTATACACTCTTAGCGAAGTTCTTGACATGATCCCTCATAAAATGTGTCAGCATGGCCATTATAACATGAGAAACACTCATGGGGTATATTAACAGTGGCAGATAGGGTTCGAAAAAATTCAATATATTTAGTTTAAATTCTATATGTGTAATAAAATTTATTTAATATATTCAAATAATTTATTTAGGATCAAATAAAAAATATAATATACTCCTCCCACTTTAAAATATGCGTCACTTTAGTAAAATAAATTTATCAAAAAATAAGTATCAATTTAGAAATTCAAGATAAAAATTGATAAGTGTTTTCTATTATGCGCTTGTAGCATTAAAGAAGATAAAGAAGTATCTTCTTTAACGTTGCTCAACTCTAAAAAAAATATCTAATAAAACAAGAATAATTTAATAAACTTCACATCATATTTATTGATTTTTTAATAAAGATAATTTTTGTTAAAGTGACACTTATTTGAAACGGGGGAGTAGAATCTAAAAACTAAAATTTTTAGGTCTTCCTTTCCGTACACTAAGCTAAAATTGGTTGATTGTGCCGACAACATTGTAGTAATTGCGACTGATTAGCATAGCCAGCAGTTAGAAGCAAAAACGAGGGCAGGCAATGGGTCGTACTCCCTCGTTATTAGTAGGCATTTGGCCATAGAATTCAAAAACTTTTTCACTTTGTTTGGAATTTTGAAGTTAGAGTTGAAGTTGTGTTTGACTATAATTTTTATAAATAATATTTTATTGTTAAGATGTACTTTTTAAACAAGGTTTTAGTTGTGAAAAATTGAAAAATGTAAAAAATAAGGTTTTGGTTATTTTTCAATTTTCAAATACAACTTCAAGTTCTATTTGAAATTTTCCTGGTCAAACATTATTTTTTGAAAAAAGTTAAAAAAAAAATAAAAAAAAAAATTGTTATGATCAAACGGATATTATATTTAGAAATATGTTCGGCCGACAGAACTCCATCTCTACAACTTTAATTTTCACGTAGTTTAATTTTATTAGGCATGTGTCCTATTTTTTTTTCTTTTATTCCCTCCCTCCCTCAATATTTATTTGTCCATACAAGTAATAAATAAAAAATAAAATACAATTTTTCATCCTTTAATTTGTCTTCAAAACTCAATTTAGCAATTTAATTTTACATGTGTTTATTTACCCCTAAACAACTTACAAGAGAATTTTGATCCATTCGCCCTTGGCCCACCAACGCGCGTACTGCTCAATAGCTGTTCGGTGCATTATTCACTTAATTTTAACTATTAATTATTTTTTTTAAGAAAAATAATATTTTAAAATAAATCCAACAGTAATATCCATTTACCAAAGCACCACTGACCCAATTTTCAACTCCCACATAAAAATCGTAATTTATTTTTCTCCCTCACCTTCAATTTCCTAATTTCACTTGGGTGATGGAATCCACAAGAGAAGCAATTGTGCAATAGACCCACGAACTCCGAATTCAAAAAATCAATGTGGATGCATTTTGAAGCTTTCTCGGTGTGTTTGCAACTGAGATGCCCAGACTAGAAGGACTCTGTGAAATTAAGAAGCCATCTTCTTGTTTATTGTAAAAAGTTTGCATGAGATGGAATGAGTGCAAAGTTTTATGATCAGTAATCAAATGTAACATAATATTCACTCAATATACATCACGTTGCGTCAACATCTCATCTAGAATCTAAAACTATTAGAGAAAACACAGTTAAATTACTTCATTATATTATGTCATAACATATATAAACATCTACCGTTGCATCTGCTCAGCGACCAAAGATAAAGAACTTCTGATGAAATAATACACTTTATAGAAAGCTTACCTTACGAAGACAAAAGAAGAACTAATAAACATTGTCGATGATAAATTATCCATGTTCATTGACTGTTTGGTAGTTAGATGCATAATCATTAATCTAGATAGCCGTTAAATATGATACATTACTAATATTTTTATCCTTTAATTTCGCGTGGCTACGGTAGACTTTGAGCGTCTAACAACAACATACCTAGTGTAATATCACAAGTGAAATCTAAAGATGGTACAGTGTACGCAGACCTTACATTGAGAGGTAGAGAAGTTATTATTGATTAACTCTCGACTCGGGATTTTAATTCCAACGTCTAATTCTCTTATTTTATTCTTTACTATTATGCCTAACGAAGGAAAGAAAATTGATGTTCTCAAATTTTGTGTACAAGGGGAAAAGCTATCTGACATGATACTAGTAGTCTAAATAATTGGCCCAAAAAGAGTAGTCTAAACTCTAAATAAAACTGGTACCATATTATATATTCACATGGTCATATACTTAAACACCTCTAGCGACAAGGATCACGAATTGTGTTTCTAAGTTCTGCTTTAACTCGATCTCACCCACCTCACACTCTTCATCACTTGGAATATTCAATAAATTATTAGTGTAACATCTAATCCTACTTTTCTTGAGTATATCCTGATCCAATAACATTCTCAAATATCGATTATGAGTGCATTGGGTTTTGTTTCCACAATATCCTAACTCGTCACACGCCTTTTTGTTTTATTTTTATTCCTTTTTCAACACTTCTTTAATAATTAAAAGAAATCATGATAATGAATTGATCTAGTCCCTAAACTATTATTTCGATAATTTGCATGCATCAGAACTTCAGTGGTAGCAAAGAAGCAGATCCTATATATTCATATTCCACGTACTAGCTAATGATAGGCACAAACAAGAACACCAATATTTCTTTGACAAAAACTATGCTCTACTAAGTTTCCAAGTTTTTGATTTGTGAACTAGAAGAATTGTCGAGAGAAGATGAAAGAATCATACATGATACATTGTGCGTACCCAACCCCTATAAACTATTTGGTTCACTCAAATACTAACAATTTGAAGAGGTTAATCAGATGAAGGCGTTGCCTCTTCTTGATCCTGGCAGGCCAACAATTTCAACCGAGCCCTACAAACAATAACGAGATATTGAAGTATGATAATGCACACCGGATATAGTACTACTTCATTTCGATGAATGATAGAGTGGCCTCTCTGAATTTCACTCGTTCCCCAAGTTAAGTGAACCATCCTTCATTAGCTTTACACTCAGATTATTAAATCTCCCTCTTGAGTAATGTCGAGAAGCCTTTCTCCAATCTGTCCCAGTTTTCATCATGGCTGCAAATTCATCATAGCTGATGCGCCCATCCTGTGAAAATGTGAAGATAAAAAGAAATAATCCCTATTCTGTATTCATGTTTAGTTGTAAAAGATTTGTGTGTTGGTCTGTTTACCTTATTTGTATCAACTTCCTGGAAAATGTCATTAGCAACATCTGTACAGTCATCTGATCCATCCTCCTTCAATGCATCAAGAAGCTCATCTGGTTCAATAAAACCATTGCCATCCTTGTCGAAGAAGGAGAAAGCTCTGTGTAGATGTTCATCATTTGCCATCCTTTGAAGATGGAGTGAAATGGCAATAAATTCCCCAAAGTCCAGAGTTCCTTTCCCGTTAGTGTCAATCTGTTAGAAATTAACCTACCTTATTAATATTTGTGCATTGGCGCTTAATTTTTTATCATTTTGCTTTCCGTTCTCCATTGATTCTTTTCACTTATTCTATCAAGGGATAAAGAATGAGGCTTTTTACTTGTTTTATATGAAGTATTCCCACCATTAACTGCATTTAAAATCCAGTTAATAAATACTAAACCTCAGCGCAGAAGAGTAACATCTAAAATGAGCTTAGGGATTAAATCACGGAGGGATACATCAAAGTAGCATCTATTTTGACGATCTTTAAATACAAACAAGGTCTATTTAGAAAACCATGTGGGGAAATCAACTAACTCACAGACAGAACAGAGATAATAGTCATCCATTACCCCAGCGAAATAAGTCAACTTTTATTCATCAAAGAGATAAACTCCAAACTATAAATAAACCCAAGAAATCCGAAATCAAAAGGCAACAACAACAACAACATACCCAGTGTAATCCCATACGGTGGGATCTGGGGATGGTAAAGTGTATGCAGACCTTACCTCACCTTAAGAGGTAGAGATGATGTTTCCGAAAGACCCTCGGCTCAAGAGAACATGACAAAGAAGGACAGATAAGGTTTGAAGAAAGTAAAGTAAAGTAAAATAATATAAATCGATCATGGCACAACAGATAACAGATAATTCCAGGAATCCAAGGACAAGAAACTACACGAGTAATACAAGGCATGACATGCCGAACTACCTACTAGCCATCTACCCTAATCCGAATCCTCCATACCCTCCTATCTAAGGTCATGTCCTCGGTGAGCTAAAACTGCGTCATGTCCTGCCTAATCACCTCTTCCCAATATTTCTTCGGCCCTCTACCCCTCCTGAAACCATCCATAGACAACCTCTCACACCTCCGCACTGAGGCATCCGCGCTTCTCCTCTGTACATGCCCGAACCATCGCAGCGTCGCTTCCCTCATCTTGTCCTCCACTGAGGCTACCCCACCTTGTCCCGAATATCTTCATTCCTAATCCTGTCTCTCATCGTGCATCCACCGCAACATACTCATTTCCGCCACCTTCATCTTCTGAACGTGAGACCTCTTAACTGGCCAACACTCCGCCACATACAACATAGTTGGACTAACCACCACTCTGTAGAACTTGTCTTTAAGCTTTGGTGGCACCTTCTTATCACACAAGACTCCGGATGCGAGCCTCCATTTCATCCACCCCGCACCAATGCGCGAAATCAGAAGGCAAACTACATAATTCTTTTCTGTTTGTTTTTCTTTCCTCGTCCCTCCTTTCCTAGTAATTTCTTTCCCCTTTTTAACTGACAAAATGAAGTCCCTCTCCTTGCTTCCCTAGTTCCAAACTTTTCATCTTTTTCTCTGCTGATTCACCATGAGAGAAAACATATTATAAATTTCTCAGCAAGATCAATATTTGTTTCTTTAATAATCGTAGTGTACGGGCCAACTTGCATGACCTATACTAATTCCACAGGGTGCCTGCTACCTCCCACCAGCACAGGTCTCAGCAAGATCAATTTATCCTAGAACAAGGTTGTCTAAAACTAGTAATTCTAGTTCAAGAGGCAACATACACATTATGGAGGAGGTTTTATAACATTTAACATGTGAGATGACAAGGATTGCAGATATTATCAGCCTATCAATACCATAAGCAAGCTCATGTGTTCATTAACCCAGGGAAAAACTGGGACATTAGAACTCAAATGTTTTTTCATCAAAGAGCAGGCAGGTGTACTCACAGCTTCAATAAGCATCTTGACTTCAGAATCAGCCAGCTGTGAATTGACTTTTTGAAGTCCCTCTTTTAGTTCTTCGACAGAAACAATACCATCATTATCAGTATCTATCTTTCTAAACATTTCTTTGAGGTCTTCAACTTCTTCATTAGACAAGAAATCAGCAATGACCTGCAGTTGATAGTGCACCTTTTAGTGTTCTTACGAGCAAGAATGTTTAATTCAAAAATATTGTAAGAGTATTAAACTAACCCTCAGAGCTTTCCTCTTAAACCTATTCATCAGTGCGAACTGCTTAAGTCTTGACTTGACCATATCTCCGAGAGGAACATTTGGAGCCTTCTTAGCATTTTGAAGCCAAGAATGTTCTACAAGATAGAATGTTCATTACAGAAAATACAAGAAAACCACCTTCAAGCTTCAAAACGGGGGTTATTGCCAGTTCTTCAAATCTTATTTCAATTCATCAAATTCAGCAGTGTATTTCTTGTAAACCTCAGCAGTCATAAAACTAGGAAAAAAATCTTTTCTTTTCTGATAGGCAGAATACCTAAACTGACACATGTAGTTTCCCTCGATTTTAAATAGGCCCCTCTAGTCTCGTCTTTCCTAATTTAACACTTCTACTTAACGGACTTAAGTATTAATAAACGCCTTTGACCATGCCTATATGGTGGTGATGTAACTGATATGGCCAAATGTGTGCTAATCACGCTGATAAGATGCGTGGATAGGATTTCTTTTTAATTCAAAATACTAAAATTATAAATGAAAAATAAAAAATAAAGACGGAAAAAAACCCTCCTCCCCCTTTCCTTTACCCTCCACCCTCCCCTCCCCTCTTCTGTCTTCCACAACCTCCCCCTTCGTGTAACTTTTTTCTTTCATTTCCTAGCTCACCCTGCCCCTTTCTTTTCCCCTTGCATCACCTCTTTCTTGCGTCCCCCTCCCCCTCCCCCCACCTTTCTGTAATAATTTTTCGTTCATTTCTCACCTCACCTTTCCCGTCCCAACTCCTCCATAACCATCACCAACACATTCACCATATACACAACCATTAGCTCATCCCATACTAAAAATACTAGAACTTCAGTATTTTTAATCAAAAAATTTTATCCACACGTCTTATCAGCGTGATCAGCACGCAATTAGGCCACATCAGCTACATCGCATGGTTAACGGTCAAAGGTGCATTTATGAATACTTATTCTGTAAGTAAAGGTGTTAAAATGAGAAAGCGGGAGTTGGGGGACCAACTTCAAAATCCAGTACAAGTGTCAATATAGATAGAATGTCTTTTTTCTAAGAAAAACTAAGTTAAAAGTTCATCAAAATAAACAACTCAGGAATTCCCAATTAAAGTAGTTTACAAGACATATATGACGTGCTATTTATTTCTTTGCATTTTCATATCTCCATTATTAAGTATCTTATTAGGTTGCCCCTTGTTAAAAGTTTACATAAACAGGCCCTGAAATTTGACTTCAGCCGGCAAGTATGCCCTCCAACTTTGAGTGTGCACAAGTAGACACCTCAACTTGTATAAAGTTGAACACGTAAACACAAATGTTGACGTGTCACATAAATTTTGAAAGTGACTAGATGATCATTTTGTAAGTTGAAGTGTTCAACAGAAAAAGTGGAGACAAGTTGAGGTGCCTACTTGTGCACACCCAAAGTTGGAGGGCATACTTGCCTGAGGCCAAGTTTGAGGGTTTGTTTATGTATTATGCCATTGTACACACACACACACACCCCGCGCGCCCGGCTCCTTCCTTTCCCCATCCTTCTTTGTCCCAAGTTGCAGAGGTTGCTTGAGGTTGAAAGTACATCTTAAGTTTCTTCAACATTAAGCTTCATTAAGGCAAACACATGATGGTGCACAAACAGCACCGAGCAACCAAACAAGGTAACAACAGCACGACCAAGCATCTGTGTGAACCACACACTAGTTGAGATATTAACTTTAGATAGTCAGACAAATGTAAGAAAGGTATAGGACAATCATCACATGGTTATTTGCTGTCTCTGCCATTGTTTGATTTCAACATCTGCTGAGATCTCATACTTCACTTACTGAACTCTCCAGCCGGCTTATTACATAGTTAAACTGTCATATTTTAGCAACTACCCAGGTAATATGTAAAGTGCATGCATGTTTGCCTGAACAATTCAAAGCATGAGTAAAAAGCTGTGTCCTGTGTTGAGGCAAGGGTTTTCTAAAAGATCATAACACGCACTTTGAGGATAAACAGAACTTGTAAAACCCAACTTACCAAGTACTTGTTTTGCAGTCAGTCGTAGCTTTGGATCTGGCTCCAGCATTTGACGTACAAGATTCTTAGCACTGTCTGAAATACTTGGCCAGGGCTCACGCTTGAAATCTATTGCCCCTCGTAAGATGGCCTGTGCAACTCCTTGTTCAGATTCTGCAACAAAGGAGTGCCTTTAATCAAATGACAGAGAAGGCATATGAGAGTGTACAGATAAATGAAAGAACGAAAGGAATAATCAATTATGAAAGTGAATTTACCGGCCCAAAATGGAGGAACCCCACATAACAAAATATATAAAATGACTCCTGCACTCCATATATCTATTTCTGGTCCATAGTTCCGCTTGAGCACCTCTGGAGCCATATAATAAGGGCTCCCGACAATTTCAGAAAACTTCTCACCTAAAAACCACAAAACTTTCGAGATTAAACGTGTTATAGAAATAAGAACTTAACCAAAATGTTAGATGAAATATGCCTACAGTAGACATAGTTGTGGTAGAAAAAACAAAACTCGACTATGTGACCAAACAATTGATGCAACCACAACAGTCATTTTGATCAACAGAGGAAGAGATCAACTTGAATGTCCATCCCCATATCAAAATTATATTAGCTATTGGAAGAAACTAAGAAAGTATGTCAAAAGAGTTTTACACAAAAGGATACTAAATTCCTTCAAGAAATCTGAAAGGCCTAAGTCAAGCTTCAGAAGTAATAGGAAAGATGTCCATTACAAAGTCACACCTTCTATATTTGAGGGTGAGAAAAAAGTGAAAAACTTAATCCTAGAATGAAATAGGAAATATAAGATAAATGTTATAAAGATCAACAAAGCAAAAAAAGAAACTGGGACCTTTTAGAACTATTTTAGAGACGAGAAACTAGTATCTTCGAAAAGGACTATGTTACTCTTTGCAAGCTGAAGTCTTGCATGCAATGGCCAAAGTAAACAACGCTTGAGTTGTCACATATTTCTACAACCCCCCACCTCTCCCCCCCACCCAAAAAAAAAAGCAAATTCCTTCATCAATTTGGCCATCAATAGTTGCATGTACCCCATGTATATGTGTCTATGATGCATACGGCACACAATATGGCAATTCATGCCACCACCAATTGTGAAAGCATAGGGCTCACTATATTGAAAATCATGTCATCACCAATTGTGTGATGCCATCCTATAGGTCATTTATTCGTAGTAGCACATCCATAATTGGAGAATTGAACTATACAGGGGGGTAAAGAACAATGACATCTTTCCTTTTCTTAATTTTTGCAAATTTTTCCCCATCACAGAAAACTGTCGAAAATGCAGTCGACAAGGATTCTTCAGAATAACCAAGCATCAGAAGTATGTTCAAATTCAAATAAAGGTGCATATTTTATTTATTTCTTTTGCTATAAATAAATTGCAATTTCAACCTGATCACTTCTAAATCAGCAATGCAACCATGCATTAAAGTTAGCCATACACATCAATAACCTCTCTGCATTATTCAGATCTTCCAGCAGTAAAACCCAAGATACAGTAACTCAGGCTTTTATAATGACTTTTGCATTACCCTATCCTGCTCTTAGACAACAGTACATCTACAATGATTTGGTTAGAGATACAGTAACTTAGGCTTTTATAATGACTTTTGGAGGCACTAGGCAGAATAAGCTTCAGGCATCATCATATATGATGGTATCAAAAATAAATAGCCAGTAGAACTATCAGTTGAAAGAAAGTGGTAGGTGTCCCACATTGATGCAGTAAAATGGGATGTCGTCTCCTTATATGGTTTTTGCCAATCCTCGCCTCTTGAGCTAGCTTTTAGGATTGAGTTACGCCCAAGGTCCATTACTTATCATGGTATAAGAGACACATTCCTATTCTTGGTGTGGTGTACCCAATGTTGGGCTCCCGTGTTATGTTGTCCACGCTCTAGATTTACGGTCTTGGGCATGCGGGGTGTGTTAAAAGTCCCACATTGGTGCAGGAAATAGGCTAAGTCTCCTCATATGGTCTTGTGTAATCCTACCTATTGAGTTAGCATTTGAGGTTGACTTAGACCGACGATCCATTTCTTATCAAAAGGGACTTATTAGGTACAACTTGGCAAGACTTTGATTCTTCTATATGCCCCTTGCATCAAAAAGACAACCAATTAAACAGCAAGCTATATTGAAAAACAGTTAGCAATTCTTCGTTGTAACCTATGTCAAGCACTTCTCACAACTTGGAGACTAAGAAACTTGCTATGAAAATATTCTCTAAACTTTTGCAACTAATACAATTATATAAATGCAAACTGAATAAGAGAAATCACAGTGAGCTCCAAATTCTAATGCACAAATTTGAAGTGCCAACACAAACCCGATGCTTCATCCACTACAAGCCCAAATTTTCCAACGTGATACCCTCAATCTCAAGCCTCAAAAGAGCCTCATTACGATTGAAAGAAGCACAGCCCTCTGTCTTATTTTTTTTAGAATAATAGAATAATTCCTTTTACAAGTTTGTCATGGATTGTTACACTAGGTTGTGTAGAGTGAACCTTCATGGTGATGTCAATGCATTGACAAGGGCCAAAGTCACGTAGAGCTATCTATGCTCACAAAAATAGACACATTTCCCCAGCACAAATAGCTGAACTCATCTGCACTTTAGCAGATAGCATCAATACTCAATAGAAAGCCTTATTACCATTTCATGCAAAATTGTACTAATTCTCTGTTAGGATTTCAGTTTCTCAACCTATTCAAATAACCATGAGTCCTTAGTTAGCACAATATTCATCATAGAGTTAGAAGACACCAAGTGTGACCATCATACAACAGAGCTTGTAACTCATGCAGCCAAAATTGCTAGTTACGAGCCTCCTACTGCAATAACATTTTGGTCAAGTTAACCAACATGCCATTTTTCATTTCATGATACTATCTGATCTCATTGCTCAAAATAATGGATTCTCTCTTCTATCCTCACTTTGAAAAAGCAACTTCCCGGAGAAAGTATCAACAAGGATACACATCCTGAGAGTTCTTCTCACCACACATTAGATTAAAAATAACATTTTCTAGGTCATATTACTTGAGAGAACATCAAGAAAATAAAATCTTGAACAAAAGCTTCACTCAGGTATGACAATTCAAAAAACATAATTAAGTAATTTCACACCAATTGAAGTATCCAACATACCTGGCTTAAAGAAAATCGACAACCCAAAATCAATAGCTTTCAAAGGTGAATTCTCCTTCTTATTCGCATACAAAAAGTTCTCAGGCTTCAAATCTCTATGAATCACCCCATGCTTATGACACACCTCCACAACCTCCATAATCGTCCGTGTAACAGCAGCAGCACCTCTCTCTGTATAATGCCCCCTCGCCACGATCCTATCAAACAACTCCCCACCCTCACACAACTCCATAACCAAATGCACTGCACTCTCATCCTCACAAGCCTCCTTTAACCTCACAATACTCGAATCACGAGGCAAATGCTTCATAATCGCTACTTCTCGCCTTACATCCTCCACATCCACAGCTGTCCTTAACTTCCTCTTCGATATCGACTTACAAGCTAATAAATCCCTATTACTACGATCTATACATAGATAAGTAACTCCAAATTCACCTCTTCCTAATTCTCTATCAATTATATACTTCTCCTCAACATTCTCTTTGTTCTTAGCGGTTAACACTGTGATCTGTTTTTGCTTGTTGCCGGACTTCTCTTTCCGGCCGTGATCGTTGCCGGAATAGTTAGATGACTTCACATCTTCCCTAGCTACAGATGCCGGAGATCTACAACAATTTCCCATTTGACGATTTTAACCTTACAACCTAGCTAAGGTTTAACATGATTCAAATGTAAACTCGAACCACTTAGAGCTCAAAGCAAATATAGTAGTAGTAGTAGTAAAATGTATATCTATAGTTATGTTTTACATACTTATATATATACGGTTCGACTTAGAGCTATAAATTCAGCAAAATCAACAGAAATTCCTCGAAATTTGCCACTAATAAGAGTAGAAATGTGAGTACTTGAGTGATATCTGGGGATGGGAAAGTATAAACTATGGTGTGTGGTGTGTACGGTAAAGGCTTAGAAGCTTTTTTTTTTTTTTAAATGTGAAATGTGTTTTCAATTTTCTAATTGATATATTTATGGGAATGAATCTGACACACAAAGAGACACATATATGTAAGGAGAATTAATTAATGATGTATTGGATGGAATGTATATATTAATATTGTTGGGCGTGAAATTTGTCGGCTAACTGAACGGAACGGAGAGGAAGTAGAAGAAGAAGAAGAAGAAAGGAGAGGGTTTTGGGTTTTTGAGTTTGTTTCACTCTTTCCGTCTCATATTAGTTTTCATGTTAATTTTTAAAAATATATTACAAAATATTAATTAAAATTTATATAATTTAACTTTTTTTTAAAAAAAATAGACAATTAATATAAATGGGAGGAGTATTTTGTTTTCCCCGATTTTTATGTGACTATTTGGATTTGGAATTTGTGTTTTGGTCTCTGGGATATGATTAGAGGAATATATCTGATGTAATAATATAGTTTCTTTTTGCAGGCCGGAGATTTTTTATTTGACATTGCTTTCTGTTTTTGGATTTCTGTTGCTGTGCTTTCCAATTGAAATATTTTGCTTCTTGGCCTTTCAAGGAAAATACAATCAAGAAGAAATAGATTTCTTCGTATTCTTATTTATTTTACTAGTCGATAGCCTGATTACATGCATAAAAAATATTACAGTTTATAATAATCGCATATACTATAAAAGGTCGTTACATAATTTTATAGACGATCTTGTTCTTCTTAAAAATTCTTAGGGTTTTTTAAAGAAAGAAGCTTTCATTTTTCTTCTTTCATTTGTGAGAGAAGAAACCATCTTATAAATAGAAGTTAAGAGTACCTATCATTAGGGCTCCTTTTTATTTTCTCTAAATTAAGGCAATTTTTTGTGGTATGGATTCCTAAGGCAATCTTTTCTCTCTCTTTTTATTTAATACGAGAACAAATTTTATTTATTTATTTGGACATATGAAACTAGGTTGATCCACAATATGGATGGTCCAAATTCCAAATTCAATTTTCTTTAGCCTTTTTATAAATCTTATAAATGATAGTCTTAACCATTTAGAAGAGGATAATATCTCTTGTATTTCATAATTTTTCAGGAACAAGCTTCATTTTACATCTCAAAGTTCATTACTGATATATAATATCTAGTACGAGTACTATATTTTCATGAAACAAATGTAGTTGAGCTGCTAGTTATTAGCCAAATAACAGAACGTCAAATTTAAATGAATATGATACAGAAAACTGTATTTAATAGTTTCTGAAAATTAAATTATGGGATAGTATAGTTAATTGAAAAGAGAGTTATGGGAAATAGTTATTAAATTTTGCATGTATTATCTCTATCTCCTCTATATCACTTATTATTTATAGAGTAAGCTTTGCTAAAGTTAATCAGTAAGAGAACAGAAAGAGATAATTAAGAAGAAAGGTGTTATAGGTTGGAAATTTAACTATATGGGATTGAGTTTTTTTCATCTTGAATGATTTCAACATATGGCCCCGCTTGTCGGAAATATCGTTTCTTCACACATGTCTAATTTACTAAATGAGTATATGATATTGGTGCTAAGTATCGTCAAATTTCGTTGGGGAATGAAAGAGATATTGATGCACAAAGTAAGGTGTTTGAGACACAAATAGATGGATTGGTTTGGCCAAATAATAGAACTTTCACATCGGTTGAATATGGAAGGATTGAGGACTATATTAACTATAGTTTTGAGTAATGGTTTGGGACCCCAAGGAGTGACTCAAGTTTTAAGAAGGGGGAGGACATAGGTGAGCTTGGGTTCAAGGCAGGGAGCCTCACCCGCGCCGCCGCCTCCCTGCCCCATTCGGGTCCAGGTCGCGTGTCGCGGGCTTTCTTCCAGAATTCTCTTTTGGTCCCCGAAATATTTTTTATTTACACTTTGGTCCCTGAAATTTTTGGAAACGTTGCAACAGTCAGAATCCGCCCTCTTCGGGGCGGGGAGGACCTAGGTGAGCTTGGGTTCGGGGCGGGGATCCCCACGCGCGCTACCGCCCCCCGCCCGATACGGGTCGCGGGTCGCAGGCTTTCTTCCGGAATTCTCTTTTGGTCCCCGAAATGTTTTTTATTTATACTTTGGTCCCTAAAAATTTCGGAAACGTTGCAACAGTCAGAATCCGCCCTCTTCTTCATCTATAACTTGAACATTATTGTTCAGTTCAAAGAGACGGAAAAAAAATCAGAAAATCCTCTCCTCTCTTTGCAATTTGTTCAATATTTTTTTCCTTCGCTAGAATCAACATTACTAGCTTTGCATTGTTTGTTGTTGTTGTTTTATCTTGGGAGACTATTATCCAATACCGTAAAAGCATCTATACGAGGCAATTTTATCTTAAAGAAAGAGAGTCATTTCTCGACTCATCTTTTCCTTCTTGATTAACCTTTCTGATACACTTTTACCTACACTATATATGTCTCTTTTTGCAAACATTTTATATAAAATGGTCAAACTTGTCTAATTTGACGAACTAATAAGCAATTATGGCCTGCTTTACTAATTATTTCTCTTTGTAAGTTGCTTCATCTTAAGGAAATATAAAATATAAAATATTGATTGGGACATTCTAAATAATTGTCCCTAAAGACGCTTATTCTCTGTTCTATTAGCTTGTACTAATGGTTGGATCCTAGTATCACATGCATGATGCAACTATACAGTGTCCAAAGACATAAAAATAAGAAAATGAAAACATAAATTTTGAACTTTTCTTGAACTGAGATAAATTCTTTATTTGGAAAATCCAACTATTTTTTGTTAAAAAGAGATCTCAAATCAAGGGCTATTGACCCGACAGTGCTTCGTTGGTCCATTTACTGGATCCTCCCAAAAACAAGATCATATTGAGAAGCAATTATGGCGATATTACAAACTTATATTTAATCCTTATATTGCATTTTTCAGCGAAATACAATCGCTTATATTTATGTTTCCTTTAAAAGCAGAATCTCAGTAAATCCCTCACAACATGAACAAATGGATGCAAAACTGTGATTTAATTTGAAAGTTAAAGATATGCTAGCGTATCCCAGAAGCAAAGACTTGTTGGTAATGACTGTGAAATTGTTCTTCTTTTTGGGTTTAATTAGCATTATAGCATAATCTTTCGCAAAGGAAAAAAGAACTTGTAGCACAAGGTTAATCAAATGAGTTTGACCGTTGACCCAAGCAAATGATGCCGTATGCACTTTGCTCATGCACTGAGTGAAAGAAATAATCTCCTTGATTATTTTCATTGATTGAATAGATATATATACAAGTTACAAACCTTCTCCTACCATAATTCTAACTATACAATATGGTAAGTGTATATCCTAATTATGGTAAGTGTATAACCTAATCTAGGTAACAAATATACTACAATATACACACAATATACTTTCCTTAATACTAAAGATTTGGCAACTGTTTTGGCTAATGACAATCGGGCGTGTTCCGCCGCTTCGCTTAACACACCCTTGATCATAGCGGGCGGTCTTCAACGCCGAGACTGCCCTAAAATCTTCAAAGAGAACCGCGGTAGACCCTTTGTAAAAATGTTCGCAATTTGATAACGAGACGGGACATGGCATACGCGAACTTGACCCTTTGCAACCTTTTCACGAACAAAGTGAATGTCCATTTCGATATGCTTGGTGCGCTGGTGTTGAACTGGGTTACCTGAAAGGTAGATGGCACTAATGTTATCGCAATATACCAAGGTTGCCTTCTGAATGGGACAATGAAGCTCCAAAAGCAAATTACGTAGCCAACATGATTCTGAGACCACATTCGCTACCCCTCGATATTCTGCCTCTGCACTTGAGCGTGATAGAGTTGCCTGACGCTTTGCCGACCATGAGACCAAGTTGTTGCCGAGGAACATACAATAGCCAGAAGTCGACCGTCTGGTGTCGGGACAACCACCCCAATCAAAGATCCGTAAGAGACAAGTGTGGATGTAGAGGAAGGATACAAGTGCAACCCATAGTCTACTGTCCTCTGAATATACCGTATGATGAGTTTGATTGCATTCATGTGCGCAACTCTGGGATCATGCCTGAATAATCACACTCGCCGAACCGCATATGTAATATCCGGCCTGGTAAAGGTAAGATCTTGGAGGGCCCTCGCAAGATCGCGATAGCGGGTCGGGTCCTCGTATGGTGCACCTGGCTGTGGCGCTTAGCTTTGGGTTTGCATCAATCGGGCGTGGAAGTGGACTTACAGGATGACATCCCAGCCTCTCGATGATCTCACCAGATACTTCCGTTGAGACAGAAACAAACCACCTGAAATACGGTTGACGGCAAACCCCAAAAATAACTCAACGGTCCTAAGTCCTTCATAGCAAATTCGTAATCGAGCATGGCCATGATAGACCGACGCAAAGCATCGGAGGAGGCACCAAAATGATATCATCCACATATAACAGAATATAGGCCAATGACGAACCACGGCGGTAGATGAACAAAGAATTGTCTGACCGGCTGTGTGTGAACCCAATAGTCGAAACAAACTCAGCAAATCGTGTATATCAGGCACGTGGAGACCGCTAAGCCCATATAATGACTTCTTCAACAAGCGGACATGATGAGGGCGGTTGGGATCCTGAAACCCAACTACCGATGCATATAGATCAAGCTTCCTTGAGATCACCATGTAAAGGCATTCTTGACATCCAACTGATGGATTGGCCAAGTCTTTGAAAGAGCCAAGCTAAGCACGGTCACGAATGGTAGCGGTTTGACCACCGGACTAAACGTCTCACCACAATCAATTCCAACCTCGCCGAGTCTTACCATCACCAACAAGTCGCGCTTATGTCGAGCAAATGACCCATCCGAATTCTCCTTATGATCAAAAATCCACATAGACACGATAATATTAATACCATATGGACGGGCACCAACTCCCACGTCTTATTATCAATAAGAGCATTATATTCATCGGTCATAGCAATTTTCCAATTAGGGTCATTTAATGCGGACACGAGGATTGCGGGGCAAGGGGATTTAGAGACATCGAATGTAAATTAAAATATCTTTTAGGTGTAAAAATACCCGGCCCGACTACGAGTGACCGGTCTATGACTTGAGGAAGAATTGAGGGAATTTTGGGAATTTTCGGCTCGGGATGGGTAGCCGGCCGGTGGGCTCTTGGCCCAAATCGGCTCTGGTGGGTTACGTTTACGGACCAGTTCGAGGTGGTGGCCCAATTTGGAAGCATTCGATGTTGGAAACGGCAGCGGCAATCTTGTGGGACGGTAGGCGATGGGCCATTGGAGGATTTTGGGCACGGGAGTTGTTTGAAAAATTCCGAATAATATACGGGGATATTTGGTCATCCAAAAAATTATACGACTTAGGCTCGGGAGTATGAACTTTCGTAAAAGGGAATTGGGTTTCATCAAAAATGACATGACGATTTATAATGATTTTCTTGGAGGATAAATCAAAACACTTATAACCTCGATGATTTGTGGGTAACCCAAAAATACACACCTGAGTAGACCGAGATGGAAGTTTGTTAATTGTGGTGGATGGGAATAACGGATAACACAAGCACCCAAAAATCCGAAGATGAGAATAAGACGGGTTCTTATTATATAAGATTTTGAGAGGGGAAGAATATGTCAGACCTTTAGACGGAATTATGTTAAGAAGGTAAGTGGCCATTTGTAGAGCATGATGCCAAAAATACGGAGGTATGGAGGCATGGATTAGGAGAGTTCGGACAATGTTATTTATGGAACGATTTTTGCGTTCGGCTTTCCCATTTTGTGAAGATGTATGAGGACATGAAAACCGAAAATTTATCCCATGAGTAGCACAAAATTTTCGAAACTCCCTATTGTCATACTCCTTCCCATTATCACATTGAATATTTTTCATTTCTCTTTCGAATTGAGTCTGACTAACGCTCTAAATTTTATGAAGACGGAAAACACTTGTGATTTATTCGCAATTGGAAACGTCCACAAAAATCTAGAATAATCATCTAAGAAGAGAACATAATATCGATGACCCATTGAACTAAGAACAGGAGATGTCCATAAGTCGCTATGAATAATGTCAAATGGCATAGAAGTATGAGAATTGGAGTCTACAAATGGCAACTTAACAATTTTTCCTAATGAACAAGACTGACAAATTGGAGTACGACTCGTACCCTTACAAGAAATAAAGCTATTTTTATCTAAAGCGATAAAATAGAAGATCCGGATGACCCAAACGAGCATGCCACATGGAAGGAGAGATGGCTGCAAAAGGCGATGGCAAGGCCGACTCAAGTATCAAACCGGGCATGATAGGATATAGATCCCCCTACTATCACACCTCATGAGATGACTTCGCCTTGAAATCCTTCACAGAGAAACCGAAAGGATCAAATTCAACAAGCAGTAATTGTCCTTTGTGAAGTTACGGACAGACACTAAATTTTTAATCAATTTAGGAGCATCTAAAGTATTTTTCAAGAGAAGTGGTGGATTGGGACGAGACAACGTTCGACCATACCCTAGAATTGGAATTGAACTGCCATTACCAACAATTATTCCCCGAGGGGTGCTCAAATTGTAATAAGATGAGAGAGTACCTGATTCGGAAGTCATGTGAGTAGTGGCCCCGGTGTCCATGTACCAATTTGGGTCCGGTTGAGTTAATCCCAACGTGTGCATCGCGGCCTCGATATCGGTCTGAGTAGGGCCTGCTGCATGATGGGCTTGCGGAGGTCGGGGCCCAAGAACTCCTGGCCGTGCTGGACCAGGCCCGTAACTGCTACCACTGCTGCTGTTGGGCCACTGGCCAGTGGGCCGCCACTGCTGGGCATTGGGCCTGGATTGTTGGCCAGCCCACTGGCCGCTGGAATTTCTCGCCGCCGGTATGGGCCGCCGCCCTGATCGCCATCGCGCTCCATCGCCATGGGCCCCCCTGCTGGGCCCATGGGGGTCGTGGGCCACTGTTCATTGGATGGGCCCCACCGACGTTTTGCGACTAACAAACCTCCACCATTACCACCGCGTTTGCCCCCGCGGTTTTTGTTATTATTCTTGCGATTATTCTTGCCGCCACCATTATTATGGTTTTGGCCCGAATTATTAACAAAAACTGACGGATTAGGAGAGGACGTCATCATGACTACTGGACTTGCTCGTAGTCGCCTTTTAGCCAAACCGGCTTCTTCCAACGTAAGCATGGAGCGGGCTTGATGAAAGTCGGGAAGAGGGGTGCTGTGGCGAAGGAGAGTGCCAACACCATGAGAGGCCTCCGAAAGACCGGGAACCAATCAGAGAACTAGACGATTATTTGTTCTTGGTGCGCCAACATTACGGAGTTGATCCGCCAATTCCTTTAGTTTCTTGCAATATGCAGAAACGTTCGGAAATACGTCCATTCGAACGAGAGAGAATTCCTGCTCGAGTGTGACGATACGGGAATGTTGGTTGTCTTGGAATATGTCACGCAATCTATTCCATGCAGCCATAGCCGTGGTATCAGACTCCATAATCGTATGTAGAAGGTCCACTGAAATAGTGGCGTATATCCACCGAAGAACGGTAGCATCAAGTGTAATCCATACCTCAGGATCCTCCGCAGGAAGGGGTCTAGCGGGAGGAATTATGTGATGAAGAACTTGATAAGAGATAGCGTAAATTTTAAACAACTCCGCCCACAATGCATATTGAACGTTTTTCATCTCAAGGACAATAGGGACACTGAGCTTGATATTGGAAACCGTGAGGGCAGGGTGAAAATTGTTCTTAGACATTTTTGAAAGAACAAAGAAGGAGGATAATTTTAAGAGAGGTTTTTGAGAGCGGAAGACGAGATATTTGGAGAGAAAAAAAACCCGAGGGAGGGGGGGGGGTTCTCGGCCAAAGAGGAGGCAAAAGTTTGAGAGAAGAAAACTTTTGTTTAGACCTAGTCTCTTGATACCATGAAAGAAATAATCCCCTTGATTATTTTCATTGATTGAATAGATATATATACAAGTTACAAACCTTCTCCTACCATAATTCTAACTATACAATATGGTAAGTGTATATCCTAATTATGGTAAGTGTATAACCTAATCTAGGTAACAAATATACTACAATATACACACAATATACTTTTCTTAATACTAAAGATTTGGCAACTGTTTTGGCTAATGACAACTGGACGTGTTGCTGCCTGCTTCTGTTTAACACTGAGGTTTTTATTTTTGTATTAAAGGTAGAATTATTTCGGAATCTTAGTATTTCAGTTGATTATCTATATAATTTTTTTTTGTGAGAATTTAATTTTTTATCGTGTAATTTTCTCTTTCATTTTTCCATCTGCTACCTCTATGTAATAAAAAAACAAATACTAAAAAGGTGAAATTGTTTGTTACCTACTCATTTTTTGGCAATTTTCACCAAGTTGGGACACTAGGCTGGCTCGTCTTTTAATGTGTTGGGTGAAATTTTAACATCATCTTTGTGCTCCTTCTTTACTCGACAAATTAATGTACCTAAACTTTTTTTATGTATCTTTTTTACTATTATTTTTTTCAAGAAATAATATTTTCTTCGTTTCCTTTTAAGTAAATTTTTAAAAAATTATTTAACATTTATTAGATAATACCTTCTTGATTTCATAAAAAGCCTTTTATGTTTTAAACAAATTAAAAATAACTAGAAACACTTAAAAGAATAGAGGGACATTCATACAAGATATAGGGCGTGTTTGGTATGATAGAAAATATTTTCCAATTTTCTCATGTTTGGTTAGTCAAAATGTTTTTAAAAAATATCTTTCTTGGAAAAATAATTTTTTTTAAAATGAGGAAATAACTTCCCTAATGGAAGTAGGAAAAATAATTTCCATCATGAGTGACATCCAATTTCATTGTCTCCTCCAATCCACCCAACACCCTCATCCCCCACCCCTTGACCATCCCACCCTACCCCGCGCACCCCCACTCCCCACCTTCATAGTGTTTTGCTAGATTACATAAAATTGCTCTTGGGATAATATTTTTTTGCTTATCATACTATATACTAAAAAATAAGTAAGAAGCTCACTTATTTTCCAAAAAAAAAAATTTCCTTCATACCAAACACACCCTTAGTAAGTTTCTAATTCAAGTGTTTTCCTTTTACCCTTAGGGTGATTTGGTATGAAGGAAAAGAGAAATCATAGTCGACTAGGCCTGCCTTTTCAATCAATCTTCGACCGCTCAGTGTCGCTATTGATGCGAGTTGTAAGGAGTCTTGGTCTCGAGTCAAGCTGAAAAATATATTAAGTACGCAAAAATATTGTCTCAAGAGCATTAGAAAGTATTCATCTTTTCTTTTGTATTTGTAGCTTTGCTGTTATAGTTCTTTTTACATGATTACTTGCTTTTGATATTATTATCTAATTATGTATCATGGATATATAATTGTATCTTTATATGTGTTATATGAGATAATTAGATATTCGTTAGAGTAAATAAAATAAGTTTATATGAGGTATCATGAGTGAGTACTAAAAATCAGAGAAAATACAACATTTCATCCTTAAACTTACACGCAAAACTCACTTTAGCAACTAAACTTAACTGGCAATTATATACCCCCTGAAGAACTTACGAGTGAATTATTTTCAACCTTAAGTTGCCCAGACCTGTACGCGTATAAAACAATCGTCCATCAACCGTTATTCAATTTATTTAATGATTAAATTTTTAAATATAAAATACCATTTTTAATTTGGGTAACGGTTATATTACTGTTCCCAATCAACCTCTCACCCGACCCACTTCCAATAAGAACCCTAAAAAATTCTCTTCTTCTTCACCTTCAATCAGCATTTTTCCTCCATTCATGAAATTTCTTCTTTCTCACACCTTCAATCAACCCAAATTGCTCCTTCATTTATATAATTTTCTTTCATCAAACCTAAAGATTGATTAATTTTTTTAATTCATTGACTAATTTTTAATTTTTTTTTTACTGTGTAAAACATAATGAGATCAATTAACTTGACTAATCTTTGTATGGAAGAGAATGATACTGCTTTCAAGGAACAAGTTCGATGCAACCATGGGTTTGTGCTGCCTATGAAAACATCTTGGACTTCAAGAAATCCCGATAGAAAATATTAGGCGTGTCCTTATTACAGAGTATTTGGAAGATTCAGTAAGTAAATTTATATTTTTATTTGTATTTATTTTGACAACACTAATTTCTTAATTATTTTTCATCATTAAAGGGCCCAAGATCTTGCGACTTTTATTGTTGGAGGGATAAAAAAAGCATTATTCCTAGGTCGAAATTTGTGATTCCCAAACTAATTGAGAAAATCGGTGAGCTTGAGCATTTGGTGGAATCTTCTCAATATGTTGAGAAGTATACATCAATTAATGAAGATGATAAATTGGTCTAAGAAGCTTCTGAAGAAGTTAACAAGCCTAAAGCATCCAACCAATGTGACAATTGTATAGAAATGCAATTGGAGAAGTTGGAAGGAGAGATTGAGAAGATGAAAGAAAGAGAAATGAAGTGGAAGAGCAAGATGGTTAAACAAAGGACTAGGGAGAATGTACTCCTTTTTGTTTTATTTTGTTGTTGTGTTGTAGCTATAGCTAATTGGTTTGGGGTCATCTATATGAAGAAAAGGTCAATGAAGTTGTCTTAGGATCTTCATGTCATTAGATAGTATCTTTTATAATCTACCTTGGCTTACCTCTTTTGTAATATACCTTGGCTTTTGTATAAAGTATTTCTAATCTAATGAAGTTTGTATTGTGAATTCTCTTTTGCTACACTTGGTTACATCTTGTTAGTATAATATATCTTGACACTGCCCATTATGGTAAGAAGAGGACACTAAATAAGTGAAGTCTAAACTGAAAATATCCCCTAAATAGTGCAGTCACAGCTACAGAATTGATATAGACCAAAATAGGGCAGTCACATCTGCTTTATATTGCAAGACTTCATTGTCAATACAAGGCAAAAGTGCAGTCACAGTTGCAGAATTGATATAGACTAAATAAGGTGCAGTCACAGCTGCATTTGTTTTCACAAAATATACATCAAACTTGCAGATACAGCTGCATAATTGTTTTCCAAAAAATCAACATCAAATTAGCAGTCACAGCTGCATAACAATCAATACCAAAAGCTTTACACAAAACAACTATTTCACCTTCATTTTTTTTCATTTCATTTACTGGCCAGCTGATGAACTTGTTTGGCTTAAATGATTTAACTCAACATCCTTGGCCCTTGTTCTAATTCTCTTTTGTCCTATCATCTCTTAAAGACCTTGTTGTGTTATAGCTGGACTTTCTTTTCATTTCACCCCTCCTGGTCTTGGTTTGTGATGGCCAAGGCTCCCAGTGATTACTGCTGAATTTATAGGCATAGTTGAAGACTGATTTCGCATTCCAGACTGCATTAACAAAAATAGAACTCCCTTAGACTTGCTTGCTTGCATTAAAAATCTGAAAATTGTATGTAAAGAGAAAGAAAAATTACATTGACAATTTTAAAATCACTTTGTGTTTAAAGCACTCCTATTTCAATAACTCATGACCTTTTAAAGGGTGCCCTCTTCCCCTTCCAAGTACATATCGCAGCAGTAGCCTATGTTATATTTAAGTTGTCAACACTTAATAGAATTGTAAAATTGATTAAGTAGTAATTTAACAAGCTAAGTAATACATGTGATGTAGAACATTCTCCTCTAACCCTTTCGTTACGGATGTTCTAGCAGCCATAGCCTAGTTCAAATTTAAGTAGTTATTGCCTATGTAAAACTCTAAAAATTAATGAAGTTATAAATAATAAGAAAAGTTTGATACCTGTTTTGTAGAACCTCTTGGTCTTCCCCTTCCTCTCTTTGGTTGAGAATCACTTGGTACTTCAGAAGAACCAACACTTGATCTTGTTGAACTGGAAGTTGTCCCTTTCCCCCTTTCTCTGCCTCTTGTAGATTGTGTATTCATAGGAAAACCCTTCATATTGTGACCTTTTGTATGGAACATGATGCAGGTCATCTCAACATATCTTTTTGATAGTTTCCCTGTCTTGTTTTCAGTCTGCTCATTTCTTCTATTCTTCTTGGGTATACCTGTCAGTTTTTTAATCACATGTGGGAGGACAGGAGTGTTGGTTGACTTTGGCCACATCTTCATATTAGTAACAGGTTGAATGAAAGAGTTGTATATTTTGAGGTAAGTCTCCTTAGTGTACCAATGTGCAACATAGTGAATGTGTTCTAATTTTTTGAAATGAAGTGCAGCTATGGCATGACAGCATGGTATACCTTTCAACATCAAGATCTATAAGTACAAGTCTTGTTGTTCAGATTCACTATGAATGTATTACCCCATATGTTCTTAATCTCAAAATCATATTTACCATTTCATTCAAGATTACACATCATTGACTTTGTTGTGTTCTCTTGCAATACCTTCAAGGCCATTGGGAAATATCATTTATCTAAGTATCAGAAAACTTCCTTAATTGTCCTATCTTTTTCATCATTTTGACTCCTATTTCTTCAAGCATTGTGATGATGGTTTTGTGCCTTGGCCCCAAATTCATGAATTGAAACTTTCAGCCATGTTATTGTCAACATTATCACAACCGCTGGAGAATTTAAAGTACACATTTGACCACCTATCTATGTTGTAATACAACAAATCTCCATTTATTCCTTCCCCTAACTTCTCCATATGATTCAAATTTCTTTGAAACTCCTGTTCATATGTAGATTTATCACATCTCCCGAAGCAGTTTCTACACTCTTTGCCTTTTCATTTCTTGGAAAAACTGGCAAGAACGTGTCTTGCACACATTCTTTATTCTGCATTTGACAACAACTCCTTAATGGCTATATCAAGACCCTACAACAACATTTGAAACATATTATGTGACAATAGAGCAACATAATTTAAAGAGAATGAAAAAATTCAGAAATGAATAATAAAGAATACATTACCTTTTGCATATTTGAAAGAGTTGTCAAATTTGTCTTATCTCCAAGCTCAAGATCATGTTTTATAATGTTGATAAACCATCTCCAAGTAAAAGTATTCTCAACTTCAATCATTGTCCAGGCTAGTGGTAGCATCTGGCTGTTCTCATCCTTACAAACAGCCACAAGCAATTAGCCTTTACTAACACCTTTCAAAAAATAGCCATCAAACCCAATTGCTCTCCTACAACCAGCCTTGAATGCCTTCTTTAAAGCATCAAACATATATAAAAGAACTGAAATATTTTGACTCCACCTTCAAATGTTTCTTCACTAAGTCTAACCACACATATGTTGTCTGGATTAGTCCTTAAAAGCTCATCTTTATAATTCAAAATTCTTTTAAACTCCTCCACATTGTCACCCATGATTTGTTGCAAAATAATGTTTCGAGCTTTCCTTGCCACAATCCTCCCAATAGACACTTTCAACTTCATTTTTATCAACTGTTGCAGCTCAAAAACTCTAATGTCAGGTTCAGAAATAATTCTATCCTTGTATCTTTCTGACAAATACTTGAAATTTACCAATTTATTCTTTGTTGTGCCATTCCACTTGTGCACAAGATTGTATTCTTCACTATAAAATCTTTTGTTCTAGAATCATAACCTCCATACAATAACCATGGACAACCAGCAGTACACTTTACCCTCACCATAGTTGATTCATTGACATATTTTTCCAACTCTACATGTTCTTGAACTGCATACCTAGTAATTGCTTCTCTAAATTGTTTAACACTTTCAAATGCAAGACCAGCCTCTCAAACTATTTCTTTACAAATAGGATTAAAAATAACCATATTTCTATTTCTTTTTGCTCTCCTTGCCTTTCTTGTAAGCTTTTCAACCACACATTCACCTTCATTATCAGCTCATCTGTATCTATTTTAAAACTAACAGGTTCATCTGAGTCATAATATGACTCATCCCCACATATTTTTTCTTCAAAGGTACTCTTATTCCTAGATAACTCATCATGTCCCATATCTACATACTTTTTCTCTAAATGTATCCCTTCAGATCTCTTAAACTTTTCTTTATTCTTCTTTAATTTTGCAGCCACTTTTTCTTGCCTTAGAATTCTATCCTCCTTATGAACATCACTATCAAATTCTTCTTCTTCACCTTTCTCTATTACTACATTGTTAGACTCTTCAGCTTCACTCTCACTTTATCAATCAGATCTACAATAGTAACATCAGCATCAACAATAGCTGAAGTCCCACCCAAGTCCTCCCCAACGCCAGCAGTCCTGCCCAACTCCTCCTTAACACCAGCAACCTCTTCAAACCCTAAGCCTTCACTACCCCCAAAGGTTTGACTACCTTCATCTACCCAACCTCCTCATTTAAGCCTTTACTACCTCCAAAAGAATGACTAGTCTCTTTATCAGAAGCAGAAATAGATTCTCCACCCACATGGTCTACAGGTGGAAGTGCATGGGGGACCACAACAGGTTTTTCAATAAAGTGAGTCACAAATAGTTCAATAATATCTCTATTTTTTAATTGAGGTACAATATCAATAATGTTCCTATCACTTTTAACTTCTACTACATAACAACATTTAGGTGGTCTAATATGTACAATACAAGATGAACAATTATAACCGATTTCTTTAACATAGTCCACAAACTCAAGATATGAGAATCTATCAACATCAACATCATACGAGGTATTTTTTGTAATGTACCTCCATGGTGAAACCTCAAAGTCACAAACACGTCGTCTATTTTCAAATCCGACGGCCTCAAACTGAAAAACAAATGAAAAATTACAAGATTCAGTTACCATTTTCACAAAAAAAAATGAAATACAAGTTAAAGATCAAGCTTTTTTCAAGAAAAATCCTAAAATCGAATTCTACACTAACCCTAACTTCAAAATACTAACCTTTGTGTGAACACTTCAAATTCACTCCAAAATGAGAATTGTTACTGATCTTTGTCAGCGGTTAGGTTAGATATTGGGTGTTTGATCGGGATCGATTCATGTGTTTGATTGGGGTTTGTTTGGGTATTTTGACGATTTGTTTAGGAATTAGGGGTATTTGTTTTGGATGGGTGGGATTATTTAAATTGGGGCGGGTTTAAATTTAAGGGGATGGGTCGATTATTAATGTAATACAATAATTAATAAAAAAGGAATAATGACATGGACCACTAAGATAGCGCATGTCAAACATCACCCAGCCCTCAACTGGTCTGGGCAACTTAAGATTAAAAATAATTCACTCGTAAGTTCTTTAGGGGTATATAATTGCCAGTTAAATTTAGTTGCTAAAGTGAGTTTTGCGTGCAAGTTTAGGAGTGAAATGATGTATTTTCTCTAAAAATAATGACATGTTAGATAGTAAAATTTAAAATAATAATATGGTAGAATGAATAAATTTACATGCGATACCATGAGTGAAATTAAAAATCATGACAATGGAGTATGGTAAATAGAATAACTTTATCTGAAACACTAATGCGTGAAAATTACAAAATAACGACAATCCGGTAGAGTAAATGAAATAAGCTTATATAAGGTACCTAATATTCATGACGAACTAGTAAATTAAGTGGAATAAGTTTAAATGAGGCATCATGAGTGAAAATAGAAATATGACTATCCAGCAGAATTTATAAATTACCCAACAAGATAGCTAATTTGAATATAGCACAAAATCCTACTGAGTCGTCATTGATTTGCATGCCACACAGTTTTCTAATCACTCGACTAAGAATATTTTAGTCCAAATTTTTTAATTAAACTTAAAACGTCTATCTCTAAACTACTATCAAAATGAAGAACAATTTCTAAATATGGCGCAAAAATAATCTATTTATACAAATCGCCGTTAATAATTTGGGCAAGAGATACATTCATTAATAGATTAACGTAATCGTTTGTGAGGTTGTGGAAATAATAGAGAAGTGCACAAGAGTATCATGAGGAGGAGTGTATGATAATATTATTATTGAGTTTGTTATGTTTGTTGAGTTAGTTAGTTAAGTTTGGTTAGAGTTGGTTGTGTAGTTAATAGATATTTTTGGATGTATTATAGTGTGTGTATATATAACCCTTGTAAAGCATTGTAGATACAATTCAGATACATGAAATATCATCTTTCTCAAGCACCAAATTCCCTCTGCTTTCTCTGTACTTCATCAATGGCAATCTAGCCATTTTTGCTTGATTTCTTCTTCTAAGACCATTGCAGGATCTCAACATGGTATCAGAGCCACCGTACGATGTAGATTGAGAAGAATTCAGTCACATGCAATGAGGAATTCGAAAGATATGTGTTTGCAATCGAAGAAGTCGAACATCGAAAACTTGTATCAAATCGTATTTTGAGGATAAATATTGTTATCGTACATGCAATTGAAGTCTGAAGAATCACAAATTCAACAACAATGAGAGCAAATGGAGAAGATATGGTTAATGTAGTTGCGATGACAACAATGAACATCGACCACAACCATCATTTGTACATATTTCCATCTGATGCACCAGGTTCATTATCTGTTGGAATAATGCTAACTGGTATGGACAATTACACTTTATGGAGTAGGGCAATAAAATGGGATTTATAGATGGCACAGTAAAGAGAGAAATATTCAATTGTGAATTAGCCAGACTTTGGGATATGTGTAATGCCATTGTAGTATCGTGGTTGATGGGAAATGTGAGTAAAAACTTGCTCACTAGAATGTTGTTCAATTCAGATTCTTATATGATATGGGATGATTTGTAGGATAGGTTTGATAAAATCAACAGTTCGAGGGCATTCCAGTTGCATAAGGAAATAGTCACATTGAGACATGAAACATTATCAGTGTCTATGTGCTATTTCAAGCTTAAGGATCTATGGTATGAATATGATTCAATTATACCACCACCATCTTGTTGTCCTAAGTCAAAAGAGTTTGTAGATCATTTGCAGTATCAAAAAATGCTATAATTTCTAATAGGACTTAGTGACAGTTATAGCCAAGCTAGAAGCCAAGTGATAATGATGCAACAAATACCAAACTTGAATCAAGTTTATGCCATGATCAACTAGGAGGAAAGCCAAATGATGATGGAGGATACAGTGGAGCCACCAACCATGTTCACATAAAGGAATGGAAGTGGAAGTCTGAGGCAAAAGAAACGATATAATCCTAATGTAGTATGTGATTTTTGCCATGGCAAAGGACACTTGAGAATGATTTTTTTTAAACTGATGAAGTGTGACTTCTGGCACAAGACTGGACATCTACAAGATGACTGTTACAAACTGAATGGATATCCTGAGAGTTTTAAAGGAAAATCTAAGAAGGCAAATGTAGTGATAGGAGAATGCTTGCCATTTAAGGATATTGGAAAGGGAGGTGAGGTCCAAAATCACCATCACATGCAGTTTGGGAAGACACAATAGCAGCATGGAACAATGTTGATGCCAAACTCACCGTCCTACACACAAAGACCACACTTTGTACCAGGATACAATCCATATCAGCATTATCAAGGGACATACATGACAACAGGTCAATTTACACCCAACCAGCACCAACAGCTTCTCAGCATACTTGACAACAAAGATACATTAGAAAATGCCATTGGTAATGCAAACATGGCATGTATAATTGACATTAATACAAAAGCAGTGTTAAAATAGATTGTAGACACAGGTGCAACCAATCACATGATTGATAATAAGAAATACTTACAAAATAATAATTTGATAGAAAATGCAGGAAAAGTGCAATTACCCACATGAGACTCGGCTAAAATCTCACATGTTGGTGACTATCATCTAGGAGGAGGTGATTTTCTTAAGAATGTCTTGTGTGTGCCAATATTTAAGTTTAATCTCATGTCTATTTCTAAGGTAACAAGGGAGATGGATTGCAATGTTACATTTTTTCCTAAATGTTCTGTGTTTCAAGATCTCTCATCTGGGATGGTGATGGCGTTTGGTAGTGAGGAAGAAAGACTGTATATACTATGTCTGGACACACAAAACAAGGCAGGAGAGATGACTAAGTGCTTGGCAGCAACTCAGCATGTTGATGCAGTTACATGGCATCACATGTTGTGTCATGTGCCTATGAATGTCCTGAAAAAGATTCCATGTTTTAAGAATGATAACTCTTTTGTTTCGAATAACTGTGAGGTGTGTCCCTTAGCTAGACATACTAGAGTACCATTTCCTATCAGTACTAGTAGAAAGACAAGGACATCACAATTGTTACATATGGATGTATGGAGACCTTATAAAGTTGAAATATATAATGAAATGAGGTACTTTCTGACTATTGTGGATGACTACTCTAGATGAACTTGGATTTTTTTAATAAGATTAAAATAAGATGTAGCCACACTGCTTAGAAATTTCTTTACTGAAGTTCATACTCAATTTGATATGAGGATAAAAGGAGTAAGATCAAACAATGGGACATAGTTCTTTAATCACAATTGTAGGGAGTTATTTCAATTGCATGGTGTGATACATGAGAGTTCATGTCCATATACACCACAATGAAATGGTGTTGTGGAGAGGAAACATAGACATATACTTGAAATAGCTAGCGCCATAAAGATTCAAGCTAATCTGCCAGACAAATTTTGGGGGTTTTGTGTTGAGAATGTTGCATATGTCATAAACAGAATGCCTTCTTCAATTATAGGAAACAAATCACCTTATGAGATGATATACAATAAAGTTCCATCACTTTCTCATATAAAAGTGACAGGTTGTCTGTGTTTTGATATTGTTTTAACTAGACAGGATAAATTCAGTCCTAGAACTGTCCTTCTTGGTTATGGTTCTTCACAAAAGGGACATAAGCTCTATGACAAGGAAAATAGAACAGTTTTCATGAGCAGGGATGTGGTATTCATGGAGTCAGTTTTTTTCTTTTAAAAATGACATAGAGGACAGACCTGGTTTTATGAGATCACATGAGCATTTTTTCTATGATGATCTGGTTTATCCAAAGAACCTGGGAGTTATGTACAATGATTCAGCAATACAAGATATATGTGAAGGCACAGACACTGAGAGTGTCACTGCTGCAGTTGATAATCCAGAACAACAAACTGTAGAATTGCCAAATGGAGCAGTACCATCTGAAACTGATATTAGAAAATCTGCAAGAACCAGTATGGCACAAAGATTACATTACCAAACATAGTTCTGGTAACTGTCTGTACTCCATATCTGATGGAATATACTATACATGACTATCATCTGTGTATCAGAATTTTATGGCACAAGTGTCTGTTGACACTGAACCTTATAGCTACTCAGAGGCTGCAACAGATAAAATGTGGGTAGAAGCAATGAAGGCTGAGATTCAGACACTAGATGATAACAAGACATGGGAACTGGTTGATCTCCCAAAAGGGAAAAAGGTCATTAGATGTAGGTGGGTGTACAAAATAAAATACAAAGCATCAGGAGAAATGGAAAGATTTAAAGCCAGCCTAGTAGCCAAAGGGTACAACCAGAAGGAGGATCTTGACTCTCAAGAAACATTCTCACCTGTGGTCAAAATGACCACTGTGAGATCAGTGATAGCTATTGCAGCTGCTAAACAATGGAGAATTCACCAGCTGGATGTGTTCAATGCTTTTCTACAAGGAGATCTCTATGAAGAAGTATATATGACACTACCAGAGGGTTTCAATGCAGCTAGAGGACAGAAACAGGTGTGTAAATTGTTAAAGTCTCTATATGATCTAAAGCAAGCTTCAAGGTAGTGGAATATTAAGCTCACTTCAGCATTGACTTCATCTGGTTTTATTTAAAGCCACAAGGACTATTCTTTGTTTACTAAACAAAAGGATAAAAATAAGATAGTTGTGGTACTTGTATATGTTGATGATTTACTTATTACTGGTAATGACTCAACTCTTATTCAAAACACCAAGGAAACACTTCAATCAGTATTCAAGATTACAGATTTAGTAGAACTTAGATATTTTCTTGGTATAAAGTTTGCAAGAAGCTCTCAGGGTATCCTTATACACCAAAGAAAATATGATTTGGAGCTTATATCTGATATGGGATTAGCAAGTGCTAAGAGTGCCTCCTCACCCATGGAAATGAACCAGAAGCTCACAATTGTGCAGTATGATCAATATGTTGCTTCATAGTCTACTTCAGATACTGCAACATCCACTCAGGCACCTGACTTGTCATTGGCAGATCCCAACATTTATAGGAGGCTGATTGGAAGATTACTAAATCTCACAAATACCAGACCTGGTATAGCATTTGTTGTACAAAGCTTGAGTCAATTTATGCAAGATACTAAAACTTCACACATGGAAGCTGGCATGAGACTAGTCAGATATATTAAACAGCCACCAGGGTCAGGCATTCTTATATCCAGTTATAACAAATCTCAACTTCAGGTGTTCTGTGATGCAGATTGGGGTCATGTGTCAATAGCAGGAGATCTATTACTGGGTATCTTGTAATATTTGGGCATTCACCTGTATCCTGGAAGTCTAAGAAACAAGTGATTGTTTCGAGGAGTTCAGCAGAGGCTGAGTATAGAGCCATGGCAGCCTCAGTTGCAGAAGTAGTCTGGCTTACTGGTTTGTACAAGGAATTTGGCATACAAGTTCAGTTGCCAGTTTCTATTTTCACTGACATCGAATATGCACTTCAGATTGCTGCTAATCCTGTCTTTCATGAACGAACCAAACATATTGCCATTGATTGTCATTTTATAAGGGAATGGATTCAAGAAGGGCTCATTCATGTTGCTTATCTGTCCTCTGCATAACAGCCTACAGATTTGCTCACCAAAGCCCTTGGCAGTGTTCATCATGCCCATTTAGTGTCCAAGCTAGGAAGGAAGAACATCTTCATATCTCCTAGCTTGAGGGTGTGTGTGGAAATAATAGAGAAGTGCACAAGAGTATCATGAGGAGGAGTGTATGATAATATTATTATTGAGATTGTTCTGTTTGTTGAGTTAGTTAAGTTTGGTTAGAGTTAGTTGTGTAGTTAATAGATATTTTTGGATGTATTGTAGTGTGTGTATATAAAACCCTGTAAAGCATTGTAGATACAATTCAGATACATGAAATATTATCTCTCTCGAGCACCAAATTCCCTCTGTTTTTATGTACTTCATCAATGGCAGTCTAGCCATTTTTGCTTGATTTCTTCTTCTAGGACCATTGCAGGAGCTCAGCAGAGGTTGTTGCATGTCCGACCCAATGACTCAATTTTTGGTGCTCACATAGTAAAAATATCATTATTATTAGGAATTAATCTACGTAAGTTAGTAATTTATAAATTGTTTAAATATTTAATTTCGAGTGGGATAATCAACTTCACAAACATAGATCGAAACTTAATTCCTTGTATAAATATGTAATTTCATAAAGTACAACAACTAAAATAGGTAGTAAGCATTGGTATCCCACTAATTTAGGGGGAGAGAGAGGGTTGCAGGCGGGGGTGGGGGTCGTGGCGGCTGTTGGGGTGGGGCTGGAGGGTAAACTTTTAATATTTGGGGAATAAATTGGAAGAATGGGAAGAAGACCCGCTGGTCTTGAGATATTCGAGAAAAGCGACGGACAAACCGACGCGGTCCGTCGGTTTTGTCCGTCGTTTAACCAGTTGAGTTTCTTTTAAAAGGTTAAAAATAAATAAAATCGGCGGACGCCGTCGGTTATTTTTAAAAAATTAAAAATATTTTATTTTATAAATAACTAAAAACGAATTAAAATTAAAATAAAAACCCAACGGATGCCGACGGTTTTATTTAAAAAAAATAAAAACATTTTTTTAATTAATAATTTAAAACGAATTAAAATTTTAGAAACGTTTTATAATTATTTAATAATAAAACGACGGAGTCCGTGGATTTTAATTTTTTTATTATTATTAAACTGACGGATTGCGTTGGTTTAATTTGGCGAAAATTTTGGCATAAAATTGCGCCAAAATAAACCGACGTAGTCCGTCGCTTTTAATTAAAAAAATTAAAAGTATTAAAATCGATGGACTGCGTTGATTTTCTGTTGGTTTAAGTTTCCAACGCAGTCGTTTTTTTCTCCGTCAGTTTTTAGCAGTTTTTTAGTAGTTCCATGTTCAAGTCTTTCTATTTTTTTAAACCCATTTCTCGGGAGAGTTTCCCAGCTATATTTACTAATCAGATTAATTTGTGTCACCAAAATCGATTTGGAAATTAATTTTGAGGGAGCACTTTACTATTTTTCTTCTTTAGACTCGATAGGAAGGGAGACCTAATTGGATTGGTGTTGATCAGGATGCTCAGGAGGTTACTGAATTTGAAAACGATACAATCAATGAAGACCAAAAACACATTAACGAATACATTATTTGCGCAATTAATAAAGGGTTTTTAACATTTTAGCCACTCGAAAATATAATTACATATGTTAGTTAATATACTAAAATATACTGTAATATAATATATTATCGATTGTTATTAGAGTGAGCGGATATACTTAATATACTAAAATATACTGTAATATAATATATTATCGATTGTTATTAGAGTGAGCGGCTATACTGTGTAGAAGTCTCTTTAAGAAAGTACTGAGATAACAAACTAGCAAAGTGGATCACGGAAGGAATTGGGATTATATTTGTACAATGTATATCTTTAGTTTTCAGTCGATGCTGTACACAGTAATTGGTGTATATATAATGTATATATATGATCTACGCACCTTGTTTGTTGGATATAGCTTAGTGTATCATCAGTATATAGATAATAAAGATGTTTGTATAGCTATATATAAACACTATATATACTCTCTCTATAAATATATATGCTTTGTATAATCATGTTTAAACACACAACTCATATTGCAATTACAGATAATGTCTATGTAATGTATAGCTATACATAAGTTGCTCAGCTTCTTTTATAACTTTACATATATATCCTTATAGACTATTATACATCCCATATACATTCTTATACACTATATATAATGTATTATAATGTATAACTAATGTATATGCTTTGTAAACAATGTACAACTTTTTTTTTAACTATGTATAAATAAGATATTTCCTTGGGAACTAAAAAATTCAGATCGACCGCCATAAAATCTACTCTGGGAGAAACCAAATCAACCAACCAGAAAAAAGCTTATGCCTTTTCGGTTGCAAATAAAAAAAAGCTTAGCATTAGAGAAGCCCTAGCATCTGGAAAGAAAGATGAAGAAGAAGTGGAATCCCCATGAGGGAAAATTAGCAAATACAATCCCCACTATAACTCTATTCTTTAACATCTTCGACTAGTGAACTACTAAAGCACTTTCCTTGTCCTATCTAGGCCATGGGAATCCAATTCCAGGACGACATAATTATGGAGATCCTCAGCAGGTTACCCGTGCGGTTTCTTGTTCAATTCAAATATGTTTCGAAATTGTGGAAGGCATTAATCTCTGATCCATACTTTATAAAGAAGCATCTCAATCATGCCAAGAATGATCCAAATTCTCAAAATTTCTTATTTACCGACAATGCTTTGAGTATATATGGTATATCTTCCTTGTATTGTTGTCTTTTATCGTCGGTTCAACTGGTTGAGAATGTACAAGAACTTGATTGCCCTTCAAACTCTAGAATAGTAGTCTATTGTTTTTGCAACGGCTTGGCTGTTATCGCTGTTGCTGATATGATTAGTGATACATTCATACTTATGCTGTGGAACCCCTTCACAAGAGAATCAATAGTACTTCCGGATCCAGAATTTCCACCACTGAGAGGGTATTGTTTCGGATTGGATTATGACTCAACTAGTGGTGACTATAAGATCCTAAAAATTTGCGATGACATAGATGGTAGCAAAGAACCTGGTGAAATTCTCGCGTTGAAAGGTGGTTCCTAGAGAAATATTGATAAACATCCTCGTGGAATTTGCAGTCAGTTGTCTGCTATGGGTTACGGTTTGACATTTGTAAATGATGCATTTCATTGGATAAGTAGGTCTGGAAATTATTTTGAGGTTTCAAGAACTTATTCTCTGGTTTCATTTAGTATTTCAATTTAAGTGTACGGGGAGATACCGCTGCCAGAGCAAATATTACGCTTGAAGGGCGATCTCTTTATTGGCGTTTCCGTATTGGACGGAATGCTATGTGTTTATTCTACTTATCATCATCAGAGGAAGCGCACTTTTAAGTTATGGGTATTGAAGGACTATAGTGTCAAGGAATCTTGAAATGCATTATTTATTATAGAAGATCCGCGAATTATGATAGCCGTACCGAAATATAGGTTTGGGGAAGGTGAAGTGCTATTTTTGTCCTTATATTTGGGGAGTGGTGGGGTGTGTTCATTTAGGACATTCAGAGGACCATTTGTATTGTGTGATGCCATTACAGTAAGCTTGATCTCTCCAAAATCACTTATTTGGTGTTTGCTTATGTCAGATCGAGGAACTCCTTTCTTTTTCCTGTTATCATGTCACAACCTTTTACTTTGATTTATCTATTGTCGAGGGTCTATTAAAACAACATCTCTACCCTACGAAGATATATGTAAAGTCTGCGTACATTCTACCTTTCTGAAATCCTACTTATAGAATTACACTGAGTATGTTGTTGTAGTTTATCTATTGCTCTCCAGCCTTTAAGTTTCAAAGTTTATTACCAAAACTGTCAGCTTGCTTATTTCAGTTTCTCAGAGAATCCACTTAATTGCTAAGAAAGAAGTGGTTTACCCCATCTTCTCTTTTACATATTAGTGCCTGTCTAGTCTTATATGCTACGTAATTGATATGAATATTGCATTGATTGGACTTATTCAAAATGACCAATATTGTACTAGAGATCACAGCTTTTGTTTTTCTATTTGATTGAAACTGTAAAGAAGCTCAACAGACTGATTGAAATTATAGCTGCAAATCTTAAGACAAGTACCGTAGTTCTCTATCACTTCCTCCGTACAATTTATATGATATAGTTCGAATTTCGAGAGTTAAATATTTTATTTTGACCGAAAATTCGAATAAACAATCTTTTAAGTTTTTTAAAAATTAATTTACATATTTAAAAACTACTTCAAAAGTATTATATGTCATAATAATTAATAATTTAAAATATTTAAAGGGACATAGAAATAAATTGAGATCATTTTTTTTACTCTCAGAATGCGAAAAGTGTCACACAAATTAGAATGGAGGGAGTATAAAGTTACAAACAAGAAGCTAGATACACCACTGCTAGACATGCATTTGTATCATTATTGCCATGTGATTGTCATTCCTAAATTTCAACAATTTGAAGAAGAAAAAAATCTAAAAAGAAATCAGTAATTTTTCACTCTTCATTTTCATTGGAATTTCTTGCTCAATATCACCATTAGGAGAAGTGACGAGTGAGTGCAAAAAGTGAATAACACAAGAGAGGGTAAAAAGGTGTAGTGAGAGACTTTACCAAGCGTGTGTTTGGCCAAGTTTAAATAAATCATAGTACATATATTTTAAAAAGGGATTTTAATTAAAAATGCTTATTAATATTAAAAAAATAGTTTGTGTTTGATCAATCATTTTTTTCAAAATGTTGCCAAACCTCAAAGTATGAAAAGGGCATGTAAGATTTATTTTATAATTTATTTATTAGATATTTTAAGTAATTTTTTTTTTTTTTGTGATTTGGCAAAAGTTATGAAAATAAAAAGTTGGAAAAGCAATGTTAAAATAATTCATGAAGAAGAAGGAAAAGAAACAAAGTTCTAATTATTGATTGTTTTTTCAAATTAATATATGTATGTAAATAAAGTATTAGTGGTACGGATAAAATTACACTCTATATTTATTGGGAGAAAATATTTACGCTACGTAGCTCATATTTTGAGTTTGCAACCCGTTTTAGCCCATATTATGTATAAACACCTTTTATACACTATTACACATTTTATACAAGATTGATATTATGTATAATGCTTTCCCTAAATGTTGTATAATATTGCATATCGCTATGTGGCTTAATATTTTATGTTGTGCTGTGTATTTTCGAAAATTTCCCGATTTTTTTAATGTTATTTCTACATGTCAGAGTTGGTAGGACATTTAAGGCAATGTTCATTAAGGGGGCCTTAGAAAAATCCAAAGAAGGAAATTAAACTTTGGTGACACCATATTGAGTTTACTGTAAAAGGGACTCAATTACTGGCACTGTGAATTGGCAATGGCTTCTTTGTTCAGCTGCTTCTTGGGGTTGTACTTCATGCTGTTGTTGATGTACTGCAGCCAAAGTTCAAGAATTCTTGAAGGGACACTTTACATTGATGGTTTGACGATTCGAAACACGCCTCGGTTCGCTGCCCGGAGAAGGTCATTAAACTCACTTTCTTTCTAATATTTGGCTATTTAATTCATGTTATGTGTTCAGTATGATGTGATTATGTGTTTGTTAAATGTATTTAGTTTAATTCAGTTATTGTTTAGGTCTGTTAGCTTAGATTAAAACATGTTAGTTATAGCTTATTATAGTATGTTTGGTGTTGATTCATTTCCCGAAGGGTAAACCTGTCTAGTATGGTATATTAGGTTTATATTCAAAGTTATATGATGTGTATGCCATTGATAGTGCTTGTTTGGTGAATAGCGTGGGTCTGGTACTTGTTGTTGCTTGTAATATCATGTTCTATGCTAGTTGAAATAGGAGCATATGATTATACAAGTCAAGTATATCCTCGTGTATATCACTTGGGATAACCCAGTCATGGGAGTTCTGGGCTCAGCCCATTGTTCTGGCTTTCTCTAATATTTTTTGTTAATTTCAGTTGGGCTAGGCCCACCAACGTTGTTCTATTTCTTTTTCACCTTGCTGCCGTGGTGTTAGGTGGGCTAGGCCAAATTGTTGTTGCAGTTTAGTTGTTCTAATCCAACTGTGGGATGCAGTCCTCATTTGATTTCTTTGCTTGGACTTTATGATGTTTCTTTAATCAGTATGTGTTCTTGATTAGTATGAAAAATGAATGAATATTATTTGCAAAATTATGTGTTTAAATATGATAGGCGTAGATATTTTCTAACGGAGTTCTTCCTTCTCCCTTCCTCCTTTTGCATGACCATGGGGCCCACTCCCCTCCGTCTTTGCGTATTATCCGAGCCGTTGGGCTTGAGGCCCAACAACATATTATTTTTCATGAATTATTTATTTATATTTTCTTATGTATATATTTTCATGTCCCGTCACTAATCCTCTTCTTTTCTTTATTTACATGAAACACGTGGGGAGCAACGAAGTCTCGTTATGAGACTCATCATGGCTATTGTCAAAACAAAGACCCGCATCCGCTTTCCTTGCATTCTCCTACACTCGGGATTCCTAAGCAGATAGGGCGGGGTGACGTCGTCATCCGCCTTAGTCGCTGCTTTCAATTCCTTTAATACCGCTTTTATTTTCCGGGTTGTAATAATTATTTAATGTTTATGCGATTATTAGGGTACTTAGAATAATTAGGCCTCAAATTGTTAAATTAATAGGGTAGTTTAAAATTGGAAATCCATCGCTAGTTTATTTATTTTAGGCTCGGATAGTTTTAAAATTAGAAATCCTCCGCTAGTCTATTTATTTTAGGCTCGCCATGCATAATCAAAACTTTCAAAATAAATTGGTCATCTTCTATTTGCATTTTAATCATACTAATAAGGCTTTGTTTTTTTTCCAATCTTATGATTTAAAATGACTTCCAAAATATCATTTCTTTACATTACAAATAATTTATTTTCCTCCTTTACTATCAATTGCAAAAAATATGTATTTTATCAATCTTTCCATACAAATGCATACTTTTATTTAAGAATCAACTTTATATGTATTTTATAAATAATGCCTTATAAATGCCACTTTTATCCAAAAAAAATCAACCTTATATGTATTTCTATAAATAAGTCCTTACAAATACATTTTTTCCAAAAATCAACTTCACATGTATTTTTATAAACAACACTATGCAAGTGCATACTTTTTTTTCAAAAAAAATCAAATTTACATACATTTTATAAACCATGTACGTTTTTATCAAAAACTCAACTTCACATTGCATTTTATAAACTATGCCCATACTTTTAACAAGAAGTCAATTTTACATATATTTTGTAAATAATGTCATGCAAATGCATACCTTTTATGTCAAATCAATTTCGGATTTTATATCGGAAATTTATTTTCTCAAAACCGCAATCACCTCTGCGAGACTCCTCAAATGAATAAGTGTTGAAAATCTTTACATAGTCGAAATGCATCTTTTAATTTTTACTACTTGCAACATCCATTTTACTTTATACTTTTAAACATGCATTTTTCCCTTAGCATAATAATTAACCTGAGTTTGACCGGATAACTGCAAGTTAGCGGGTCTTAAAGGGTGCCTAACCCCTTCCCTTTAGGATAATAAAGAACCATTGCCTAGAATCTCATTAGTTTCGCAGACCAGTAATCGGAGTTCACATTGCAGCATGTAGTTAATATTTGGGTGTTCTAATTCACCGTAGAATAATTAGGTTACGACTCCTCAACAACATTCCAAAATCCAGAGGAATCGACCCATTATGTCACCGACCGTGGTTAAAAACGGGTGCGACACTATTAATTGCATATACTGCAGCTTGCACATAGTGTTCCCAAAATTTTATAGGAATGTGACCTTGAAACCTTACAGTTCTAGTGATCTCAATAATATATCTATGTTTCCTGTCAACAACTCCATTCTGCTGAGAGGTACAAGGACAAATTTTGTGATGAATAATACCTAAACTTATTAACAACTCAATGCATGATGAGTTTACAAACTCTGTTCCATTATCAGTTTTAATCACTTTGTCATTGATGTCATATTGATTCTTAAAGAGATATGAGAAGTTCCTTATATGTAGGAGCACATCAGATTTTAATCTCAAGAGAAAAATTTCGGTAAATCTTATGAAATCATCTACAACAGTTAAAAAAATTTATATTCATCAAATGTAGCAGTCTTATATGGTCCTCAAACATCCATATGTACAAGTTCAAATGGCCTTGAACTAACAGTAGTACTTCTAGAAAATGGCAATCTAGTTTGCCTTGCATAAGGACATACAATGCAATTATTTAACAAGGAAGTAAATTTTGACAATTTTGAAGGAAACAATTTTTGCAAAGTAACAACAGGGATATGTCTCATTCTTTTATGCCATAGAGTAAGCTCAACATCACTGATAGTAGTGTTGTCAGACATCAAGCCATATCCAGTAATTTGCTCTTTTGTGAGTTTAATTTTTTGATAGTACAAATCATCATCTTCTTTACCAATCTCCTTCATCTTCCCAGTAAAGAGATCCTGAAATACACAAAAGTCAGGATAAAATTTTGATAGAACATTTTAGTTGTCTAGTTAACTCTGACATAGACAACATATTGAACTTGAAGTCTGGTATATAAAACACATTATCAATACTATTTCTAGATGATATAACACTAGTACCAGTTTGTTTCACATGAGTAATTTCACAATTTGGAAGAATTACTCTCTTTTCTACAATTGGTTGTGTTAATGTTATTTTATCTAACAAATTTAGATTAAAGATTATATGATTAGTAGCCCCTGGTCTATGATCCATTCTTCTAAAACATTTGAGACTAACAAACCACTACTGTTACTTGTGATATTAACAAAATGTTGTGTATTTGATGACTGTGCAGAGGCCATCTGACTTATTTCCAGCATTTGAAACATCTCAGCATATTAAGATGGTGTGAAATTTGATCCTTTAGTCTTTTGAAACTGTGCCAATTGTTGCTAAAACTTGGATAGCCTGCATTTGCTTGAAAGTTATTCAGTCTTGTACTTGTCTGGGACATCATCATTTGGCTTTTATGTTAGAGATTATAGCGATTCCTTCTTTTTCTAGAAAACGTCCGAAATAACCTGCTACAAAACTACCTTAATCTTGGTTCATAGATGGACAACCTTGACTATTATTTGTGTTCATTGTTTAGTAACTGCATTGTGTGCATTATGTGCAGTGTGTGTTTCATGTGTTCCTCCTCTACCAAAATTTTCTTTGAACTTATTATCAGCCTGAAATTTGTTCTCATTCTGAGTTTGATTTTGATTCTGATTGAACCTGTTATCACCTTGAATTTCTTTAGGATGATCTGGTGGATATCCAACCAACCTATAAAAATCCACTTTATAATGCCCCTTGATTTTATAATGATCAGAAAATGCATTAGGGTTGTAATCGGGATTATAGTACTTCTTCTTGAACTTTTGATTTTGATTTTCAGTACATTGCAACTACATCCGTCTCACTTGAACTTTAATTTCTATTAACCACAGATCCAAGTAGGCTTGAACTACTAGTTGTTATAGCTCTTTGATTTTCATTACTCACTATCATTGAGTAGGTTTGATTCACACTTGGCAATGGACTCAACAACAAAATATGACTCATAGCCTGTGAATAAGACTCACTCAGTCTCATAAGGAACTAATACAACTTTTGTGTTTGTACATATATGACAAATTCCTCTGATCTTTCACAATTACATTCTATGCACTATAGACTCAAATTCACTTCACAATTCTTTCAATTTTGAGTAATAAACTGACGCTGACTGAGTTCCTTGAATTGTAGTCGCAATTTCCTGATGTACATTGCAGGACCTTGAATCATCTATTTTCTTGAATCTTTATTTTAAATCTTCTCATACTGGTTGTGCATTAGTTGCGTACATCAATCCTCCAATCAAATTACTAGACACGAAATTCATAAGCCATGACAATACAATTGCATTAACACGCTCTCATTGATCTCACAAACTTTTTGAAATTTTTTCTTTCTTATTCTTACCATTCACAAGTTCTAATTTGTTCCTTCCTAACAGTGTGATACTCATTGATTTATTCCACACAGTATAGTTTTCATTGCCTTTCAATTGAAAAGTAATTATAGAAATTCCACTTACATCAGTGGATTGAAGATAGAGTGGAAGATTGCAATTCAAAACTTGTGATTGTGAAGCAATTGATCCAGTTGTTGTATCTGTACTTCTGGATTCAGTTCGATTAGTAACCGCCATTGTAGTTGGCTCTTAACCTTGAATTTGAAACTAAATTTGACTGAATTACTTGAAGATTTCTCGATCGCAATTGCCGATTGATTTATTAATTTTCCGAGCAATTGACGGTGCAGAATCTATTGTCCTGCTCTGATATCATGAACATATCAGCGAGTTCAAAGATTGAACCCTAATTGAATCATATTGAAGAAAATTGAAGAAGAAAAAGGAGTAAGAGTATAGCCGTTAGAGAGAGAGAAAGAGATATTTTGTATTCAACTTAATAATGAATATACACATGTGTCTTGTATTTATACACACTTAACCACTTTAACTAATTACTTATGTGTAATGACTAATCTGCCCTTCTTCCTTAATTACACTATACTTCTACAATTATTATGTTAAATAAATTTACTTACTTCAATGCAATTAACATATATTAAAACTTTATTCTTATAGTAGGTTAAGTTTAATGACGAATATATGAAATTAATATAATATATCAGTCAAATTGTAGAATATGAATTCTTTTTTTAAGTACTTTCAGAATTCATTCCAAAAAAAGAATGTTAATAATGCTTACAAACTAAGTTGTTGTCGCTATTTGATCTCCTTCTAATGGAAACAAATTATGTAGAAATCAAGCGATATATTATAGAAGGGGAAAATAGACCGATTGAATAATATCTAAACGAGTTAAAATTCATCAAGTTAATAGACGAATCATAATTCAAAAGCTCAAAATTTATTTGGGTCATATAATGGATCATAATCCAACCTTCCTGACATGATCTACCTCTATTTTTTTCTTTTCCCTTTTTCTGAAAGAATTCTTTCAAATTTACATATTCCAATCTTACGGCTGACATAATTTTCAAGTTCTTCCAAATTGAAAGCATACTCCAATTTTTAGTCTCAATATGATTTGAGTTGAGTTTGGGTTCATCATATTACATTGTTTTGACCTGTTACAACGAGTCATTTTAAATTTAATCAATTGAATTGAGTCAATAAATAAATTATAATTTAATCCATTTTAAATTCAGTCTGAGTTATGAATAAATAGATTGATCTTATCACCTCTATAAATAAATAGAGAGTAATTATTATCCATAAATACCTTTTATAGTTAGCTATACTATGTTAAAAAAGTTTTTTTTAACTTTTACTATCATTACCCAAAATATTTATCGTAAAAACAAGTAAAAAAGTAAGAATCAAAGCTCAGATCATTAGTTTTTTTTTTTTTAGATAAAGAGAGGACAACTAACACAACAAAGTCAAACAATAATCCAAAACAAACTTTAAAGAAGAAACCCACAAATCCAAAAGTGCTAGGGGGAAATTAACACAACATAGTAACAAAAATATTCAAATTACAAATTAAGGTAAGTAAAGAATGCACCGACACGTTTCTCAACTCCGTCCGCATTTTTCACTATTTCTTCAGCCAATTCCACCACATTTGTAGTAGCTTCCACAGCACGACAGAAATTTCCAGAACATTCACCGATATCACGGGCAATCTCTTCCATACTTGCTTCCGGCAATCCTTCAGTCTTGTTTTGAAGGATTGCTGACTTGTCAAATTTCTGTTTAGCGGTTAGAAAGTCTAGCCAGGGCAGATCCTCCACAAGCACATCATTCAGAGCAGTTTTTCTATCTCTTTTATACTTATCCTTCAAGTGTTCGTCGGTCCAAGACTCCAAAAATATATTTACAAAATCTGGATCATTACGTATGACTGTCCAATTATTACCATGCTTGGAAATATCGTGGTATAAAGCAGTAGTTTGTGCCTCTATCCACTTCATAGGAGGCATGATAACAAAAAATTTAGACTTTTGAGCAGCGCAGTAATTGAAAAGAATTTGAGAATTCAGTAGTTCTCTCTTTTTTTTTTTTTTTTTTACAATTGGGCCAAGTACTTTGATATATGTAATGATATTGTATTGAAAGATTGACACCATGTATCATCTAAGATATTTAATTGGCATCAAAGAGCCCTATTTTCTAATGTTGGCATTGAATAACCACTCATGTTTTTTAGCTATTAATTTGCACCGCATAAGCCACAACATAAAGTCCTAGCTATTTTCAAGAATTCATTTTAAATATATGATATTTCAGAATTTGCAGCCAAGTTCGGAAAAGACTAACGCGTGTTTTATCATTTAAATTTTAACTTTAAAATATTAAGCTGATTTAATCAAATTAACTTTAAAAACTAGTCAAATTGACTATCGAGATGCGAAATGTTACATATCAATTGGGACAGGGGAAGTAATTTATCTCAAAATACAAGTACTAAGTTTCAAAATTTGCAGCTTAATATATGCGCACTCATTTGACAGGAATATAATGCTAGCATTGAATTCTATTGCGCACCATTTCTAGTGGTGTCGGGTGGGTGGGTCGGTTCAAAAAAATTGAGCCGGGTTCGTGTCTGATGTAGCAAGTCATATCATTGATATCATTTTAAGAATTGAGTTAGGTCCGTGTCTGATGTATTAAGTCATACCATCAAAATTTTACTAAGTCATATACAATCAATGCAAAAAAAAAAAGCATTTATACAGTATAAACCAATAAATATTTATTACTCCACCTTGATAGAAATCAATCGACGCTTGACCAGTTGTCACCACTATGGCATCTTGGTAACAACTTTTTTGAGAATTCATTCATTATTTTATTTTTCTTACATCAATGCTATTACCGTATGATCACTTATTCCAACGACGACCTCGAGACCTGTTAAGGTCTTTGGAAAAATAAACATCTTTATAGTGTAATTATTTAATATATTCAAATTTGACCATTTTGATTCCATCTCGAAAACTGGAGTGACTCATAATTTAGCAAACGAAATGATTTAAATTTCGACAATGCAAAATAGATTTAAATAAAATCTATCTTAAAATCATTATAAATGAAAATATGATTTTTCAAACTAAGAAAATATAATAAGAAACATGATTTAGTTGTTAGAGATGATAAATATATCTTTATTTGTTAAAAATAAAACAAAAAAGTGATATCAGAGCTAAATTTGACATAACATAAGCTTTGATATCACTTTTAAAATAACATTTTAAAATTTTAATAAATTTGATAACTATTCTATATGTATATAAAGATTTTAACATAAGAAAAAATAATTTAAGATTAAACTAGTTATATATAAGGGGTCGAATTGTGTCTTAGAGTCTAGTACGGAAACACAAATAATATAAGTAATTGTATGAAATAAAAATAATTAAAAATTTCAAGATTAAGTGTTAAGAATCCTAATTGATCTTAATATTCAAAATTGGGATTTTTATTCTCAAATTTCGCATATCTTTAAATTCAATCTTTTTAATCTTCATATTTTCGCGATGACGATGTCACACATCGTATTGGGGCAGGGTGGATGTAATGGAGACTCGCATATGGAGTCTTGTGCGATAAAAACGTGTCATCAAAATATAAAGACAAGTTCTATAGGGTGGTGGTTAGATCGACTATATTGTATGGGGCGGAGTGTTGGCCGGTTAAGACTTCGCACACCCAAAAGATGAAAGTTGCGGAGATGAGGATGCTAAGATGGATGTGTGGGAATACAAGGATGATAGAATTAGAAATGATGATATCCAAGACAGAGTGGGAGTGACCTCGGTGGAGGATAAAATGTGGGAAGCGAGGTTGAGATGGTTCGAACACGTGTAGAGGAGAGACACAAATACCCCAGTGCGGAAGTATGAGAGGTTGACTATGGACGGGTAGAAGAGGGGTAGAGGTAGGCCGATGAAGTATTTGGATGAGGTAATTAGACGGGACATGACACAAGTGCAACTCACTGAGGACATGACCTTAGATAGGGGGTTATGGAGGACACATATTAGGGTAGAATGGTAGTAGGTAGCCCATCGTAGTCCTGCCTACGCTTACAAACTGGTAGTTGTAATATTATTAGTGTAGGCTCGCTTAGCCTATCATACTAGTAGACACAATATTGCCTTATAGTCATTTGTCGTTTGATTTATGATGCAATGTGTATTTTGTTTGTCTTATTTACTTGCATTATTTATTGCTTCCTTTTGCTTCTTTTTCTCTTTCAGAATTCGCTATCATGACTTACTCACTTTGTTTGTCTTACTTTGCTTAGGCGTGTGCTTTGTCTTGAGCCGAGGGTCTCTCGGAAACAACCGCTCTACCTACCAAGGTAGATGTAAGGTCTACGTACACTCTACCCTTCCCAGACCCAACATTATGAGATTTTACTGGGTATGCTGTTGTTATTGTTGTTGTGCTATTTTCTTATTTTTATTCGAGTTCCCCTATTATTATCAAGATACAATAAATCGAGAGTTTCTAGAAGTAGCTTAATTTGCAATCACTTGATATTTTTTAAATTTTTATTTGTTTGCTGCTATGGAGCTTTTTTATAAGCTAAAAAAGTTAAAGGAGAGAATTTCTATTTATTTTTTATTTTTGGTTTTTGTTACAAAACTTCCAAGATTATCAAGAACATAACCATGATAGAACCGCTTTAATACCACTTGATAAGAATCATGATACTTGAATAAAATCAAGACAATAATGAGGAAGCGAAAATACGAAGATTAAAGATGAAATTTAATTATATGTGAAATTCGAGAATAAAATCCCCAAATTTTAAGATTAAGTGTTAAAAATCTTAATTGATCTTAATATTAAAATTAATTATGATACTAATAGAGTTAATTCAAGAACTTAAATAAAAAAGTGATCTAGATTCTAGATCCCTATTTCGAAGAAATTAGAGATAATAATTAGTATAAGATTAATTACCTTATTTTATTTATGAATAAGAACCAAAGATATCAAACACAAATTAATCTTACTGCTTAGAAGAATCGTTCTTATAAGGTTGCAAGATAAATTCAAAGCCACACATAAAGGTGTAAAGAAGAGAAACTCTCAAATATTAATACTCATGAAGGAAAAACTTCCAAATAGTATGAAATTAGAATATATTTTTATGAAAATAATTAAATACTAAAATCTAACTAGTATTAAAGTAAACTAGGAAAGCATCATACTTCTTCCCTATAAAATAAGGAAAAAAATGACAAAATAAGCACCAAAATCACATCCAACTTGGACGTGTGTTTCCAGCTCCTTTGGGCATGACTCTCACATGTAGTGCAGTCCATTTACACTTTATTTTCATGTGCAATTACAATCCAAACATGTTCAAAATATTGCAATGCACCATATGAAGTATTAAAACAAAAAGTAAAATGTCAAAAGGAATACAACTAAGGCAGCCACATGTTAGAAAAGAAACTAACTTGCCCCCGGCACATGCGAGTTGGTAAGTGGCAATGTGATTGGGGTACAACCACTCCGACGTCGCGGGTTCGAATCCGTGTGGTGACAGTCTTTGCTGAAATATTGCAAGGGTTGTTGCTAGGTTCGTGTCCCATTGGTTCTCTCCCTTGCAGGGCTGCCACTCGCGCATATCCCTCGATTTACATCCACCTGCCCAAGGGGCCTCTGGTACAGGTGGGGGGGTTTTGCCTTTGGGACTTTCCCCTTCACAAAGAAAAGAAACTAACTTAGTACTGACACACCAAATCCGTCATCAAATAATTATCGACATAGCAATACGACATTAAAATTTTGATAACAGTAGACTTATCAATACGACATTAAAAATTGTTGTAAGATGATATTAATCTCCCTTAGGGATTCTTTCTCATTGATATCAATATATATAGTATATAATATACAATCCTAATACAAGAGGAAAGAGGAATCCTAATCACAATACAAGAGGAATCCTAATCTAATAATGAGTAGGGATTGTAGTGTTATACTTGTACACGTTTACACACCCCCCTCAGTCGGAGCGGGAGGAGGCCTAACGCTAAGACTGGATCTTAAATCAAGGAACAACTGTCTTGGGAGGGCCTTCGTGAAAATATCCGCGTATTGACACCCGCCGCTCTACATCCGGTTACTGTGTGTTTTGGGTGATAATCTCATCTCTTGGTCTGCCAAACGGCAAGCCACATTATCCCGTTCGAGTGCAGAAGCTGAGTATAGAGGAGTTGCTGAGATCTGTTGGCTCCGAAACCTTCTCTTGGAGCTTCAGTGTTCTTTAAGTAAAGCGTCTCTGGTCTACTGTGATAACATATCCGCCATATACCTGTCTCACAATCCGGTTCAGCATCAGCGAATCAAGCATGTCGAGAAGGAATCCTAATCATAATGGGTAGGGATTGTAGTGTTATACTTGTACACGTTTACAATTGTCACAACAAACTACATACGTAGCTGTACCAACATAAATAACTGGTAACAACCATCCAACTGCTAACATACAAGAGTTGATAGACCAGGAAAAAGTCTCAGTTTTTTGGAGATCTGTCCCTCTATAATTTAAGATAATTCGAGAATGCACAGAAACGTTGCCCAACCTCCTCTGCATCTTTCACTATTTTATCAAACCTCTCCATCACATTCTTCGAAGCTTCCGCAACACAGACGAACGTTTCCAAAGCTTTCAGCAATATCATTGGCAATTTCTTCTTCAGTCTTCATTTGAAGGAGAGCAACCCTGTCAGCTGCATGTTTTGCAGTGAGCAATTTTGATCCTCAACTAGCCTCACATTGAGTGCTCTACTATCTCTTTTAAACCTTTCCTTCAAATGTTCGTTAGTCCAAGTCTCTAAGAATATGTGTGCAAACTCTGGATCATCACGTATTACTTGCCAATGACGACCATGCCTAACTACACCAAGGTATAAAGCATTTAGCAATGAATTTTGATATCTGGGCCGCTAGCACATCTCTATAAGCCCATAATTAATTGGACCACATAGCCCACTTGTACAGTCACTATATATAAATATAATTTGGGCAATTCGCAGGAATGTCCTAGTTTGGGTGTTCTTTAATTTTTGCCTTCAAATCGATGATTTTTAATTTTGGCCTTCGGTACTTTAAGTAATAAAAAAGTGGACGAAAATACTTTTGACATCAAAAAATAAAATTAAAAAAATCAGAATTCTAGATTTGAACTCTAACAGAGTCAAAAAGAAAAAAGAAATTGCAAGGAAAAAATTCATTGAAATTATGCCTATTAGACTGAAGTTGCATAGTTTCTATGTAATTATGCCTTAAAACATATTTTTTAGATAATTAAGATTAGGTTTTATCCGGCTAGTTACATAAAAATTATGTCACTCAAGACATAGTTTCTATGCAACTTTAGCTGAATAGACATGATTTCTATGAAATCTTGCGTTCTGAATTTTTTTTTTTTACTTTGTTGAAGTTCAAATCCAGAATTTCTGATTTTATAGACCAACAAATAAAGAATACCTTGACCCTTAAATTCTCATTCAATAAAAAGTAGGGGGAATAAAGAACAGTAATTTAAGGGGTAAATATTAAACACCAGTACATACGAAGGTAATCCGCGCAAAAAGAAGATATATTTTCCCCTTCCCCTTAGTTTTCTTTTTCTCTTTGCAGATTAGTCAATACCTTATTTCTCACGTTAGGGTTTCTTCGATCTCGTCCATTTCATTTTGATTCTCTGGATAATTGTTTATGTATTGTTTTATTTTCTTATTTGTTAATAGTTGTGCAATCTCAGTCATGGCTGGTGGAGAAAATTTTATTAATAGGGTTATTTCTTATGTCGCCAACGAGTTGATCATTAATGGGCTCGCTAACAGGTAATTATTTGATTAAATTTTGTTTTGACTTGAGAATTTATTTAACTTACTGTAATCAATTTCGTACATATATTCTGAATGATCTTTACCTTTTTGTTGTACCACAATTTTTGCTTAATATTTTTCTCGGAGATAAAGATTAAAAACACAATTCAAGTATTATTGTGCGAGTTTGCTTCTTAAACTATCATCAATTAGTTAGCAAAACATACATGAACCATTGTACGTAGAAAAAGTGAACAAATGATAGTTTTCATTTATCACCAAAGTGCAATATTTACAAAACAATAGCTTAGCTAATCTCAAACAAAAACTAACCCCAGGATCTTAGCTATCCTAGCAGAAATGTTAAAGTGTACATAAGAAAATTAACCTTTGAAGCAGCCCTTTCAAATCACCCTGCACTCTTGTGTTACAAACACAAGCTATTTCTCGTGCAATGCTATTCAAAGATTTGCAGTGAAGACATCAAGGAGAATGGAGGATCTATATAAAATGGGTAATTTCCGTCTTTTCCATTGTCCTCGTGAAGCTTTGAGGCCTTTGTGACCATTTGTTTTTGGTACTTGAAGCTCAGCAGAAGAGGCAAGAAATTGCTGATGAGGTGAAGGATGTGTCCAAAAATTTTGAGCTATCAAGGCTGAAGCTTTTTTCAATTAAGTAAGTATTAACGTTGAGCTAGTGACTGAATTATTTCCCGATTTGTGTTCTGCAGTCTTTCAAGAACCAGTGAGGTGATTTGGAAGCTTGGTGTACAGGGTTATTTATCTCTCCATTAATAATATAATGAATGTAGTATCCATGTAGCTCAGTTAGAAAAAGTAGGTTGAGGGTAAATGCTAACAGTTAAAGGGTTCGTTTGGTACGACAGATAAGGGATATTTAACTACGAAATTAAATTTAAGATGAGTTTATTGGGATAAAATCGCGGTATAACTGATCTCGGGATTATAGTATTATTGTTATCTCCATGGGAGGATGGAATAACTAATCCTGGAATAACTCGTTCTCAACCAAACTACCTCTAATCATTTGCGGAAATGGCACTGTATTACTCATTGTGTTGCATTGCATTGTTGATGACTAATGCTTTATGCTTTTTCTTTATCCCTTTGTGATTTTTTGTACTGAATCTCCTGTAAAAAATGTCCTAGTTAAGTTGGCATCGCAATTTTTGAAAAATAATAATATGATAATCTGACTTCAGATACTTTTCTTTAGGATTTTTGACTTACGTTCCTTCTAACCTCAATATAAATAACAAAAGTTGACCCGTGCGCTTATAACTCAGAATGAACAACGACGTGATCTTTTCCTTTTTCTTCAAAGACAGTTCACTCACCTTAAGTTGCATATTTTGTTTGGACAATTACTCATTTTGTCCATTTGGCCATGAAATACTATTCTCATAACTTGAAAAGTTGAACTCTAATTGAAATATCCGTGGTTTGAAGGTGTAATTCAAGTGATGTATTGGTTTCCGATGACTGATTGAATGGTAGGTGGTCAGTTGATTTCAAATTGATAAATGAAGAAATATTTATGTTGGAAAAAATACATGAAAAAAACGTTCATATTTTGCTTCCAGTTGCTCGACAAATTATTGCATGTTTAAGAATCGTTCTAGCTCGAAAAGAAGGTTCATACGATCATCAATTTAATAAATATAAGATTTAAATTAAAATATTAATTAATTTAATGTTATATCAAGCAAACATATTTAAAAATTATATGGTGATGGTGATGACTAGTGATGATGTTGACTATTATTGGTAATTGTGGGTAATATTTAGTGGTAAGGGCAATTCGCACTATTGCCACTATTTTAGGGTGGTTTTAAATTTTTGTCCCTTAAATTGGTGGTCTTCAATTACCCTTCACGTGGTTGATTCGAATCTCAGCAGAATCAAAAAGAAAAAAAATTATAAGTCAAAATTTCATTAGAAAATATGCTTATTCGATCAAAGTTGTATAGAAATTATACCTTAAGGGGAATAAGTTCTATGTAATTATGTCTCCGAAAATACTTATGAGGTTGTGGGTTCGAATTCCAGCAGAGTAAAAAAGAAAGAAAAAATGCAAGCCAAGATTTCATATAAATTATGCCTATTCGGCCAAAGTTGTATAGAGATTATGCCTTAAGGGGGTATAATTTCTATGTAACTATGTCTGAAGGTAAAGTTTCTTTGAAAAATTATGATATGATTTGTCCCGCTAGTTACATAGAAACTATGCCCCTTGGGCATAGTCTCTATATAACTTTGACCGTATAGACATAATTTCTATGAAAAAATTGCCTTGTGAATGTTTTTTTTGCCTCTGTTGGGATTCGAACCCAGAATCTCTAATTTAGTAGACCAGCGAATAAATGATATTTTGACCTATAATTTTTTATTAAATGAGAAGTAGAGATAAAAATTAAAGATCAGCCCGTATGAAGGGAAATCTACACATTTTTTTTGTAGTGGTAATAATTGCAGATAGTAGTAGTCAATGGAGGTAGCTCATAATGATGATAGATAATGATGGGTAGTGATTGATAGAAGTGGTAGGTGATACATGATTCAGAATTTTCAGGGTGTTTGAAAAAAAAATACTAAATATAAAAAATAATGATGTCCTTGAAAATCGAACCTAAGATGTTGGAGATAATTTTAAACATCATTGACCACTTAAACTAATTTTTGTATTAATTTAATATGTTCAAAAGTTAATATATATCCATAAACATATAAAATATACCCTAAATATACAGTACCTAACTCCGTCCCTGGATAGATAGTACTGGTTGATAGTGATAATTGTTGTTAGTGAAGGTGAACATGTACAAAAAGAAATTTCAAAAATAGTAATACTTTATCACATAATCAAATGCTCAATTGAAACATTTCATAATTTAAATATCTAAATAAAATTTATGAATAAGTTTAAGAGGGTATCGAAGTATTCATTCTTAAATTTTTTTTGCAAGTAATGAACATAATCGAGGACCAAAAAGAACAGGGAAAAAGAATGAAATATATGCGGTTCACGTGTGCTTCCGAATAAATTAATAATATTAGTCAAATCAAGATCTGAATAAAAAAGTAAAAGAAAGAATTAAATTTCTGTGATGTCCACCACGTTTATTATTTACCTACCTCTTTAACTCTATCGAAGCCGAGGAGAAGGTCCAATAGACCTTCAAAACGGCGCCGTTTTAGTTCTCCTTCTCTTTTGCTTCATCAATTTAAATGGCGGAAGAAAATTCAAGGAGCAAAAAAACAATTCCACCATACATGAAAGCCATTTCCGGTTCATTAGGCGGCATAGTTGAAGCGAGTTGTTTACAACCCATTGATGTTATTAAAACCCGGCTTCAACTGGACCGGACCGGTTCATACAAGGGGATTGTACACTGCGGTTCGACTATTATTCATAACGAAGGTGTACGGGCTTTGTGGAAAGGTTTGACTCCATTTGCTACTCATTTGACTTTAAAGTATGCGCTTCGTATGAGTTCCAATGCGGTTTTGCAGACAGCTTTTAAGGACTCGGAAACGGGTAAGCTTAGCCCACAGGGTCGGGTTATGGCCGGGTTCGGAGCTGGTGTACTTGAAGCTTTTGTTATTGTTACGCCCTTTGAGGTTTGTTAATTTCAAAATTCATTCTTTTATGGCTAATTATTACTTTTAGGGAATTTGATTGTATTGTAATGATATATCTTGTGTGTTGTTCGTTTGAATTATTATCAATCAATATTGGTTTCAAGAGAGTTAGTGGTAGGCCGAATAAGTATTGAGGAGAGGTGATTAGACAAGACATGACGCAGCTGCAGCTTATCGAGGACATGACTTTATATAGGAGGTTGTGGAGGACACAGATTAGGGTAGAAGACTAGTAGGTAGTTGAGTATTGTCTTACTTATCCTTTCATACTAGTAGTCGTAGTATTGCTCTTGTAGTTTCTTGTCCTTTTATTTCGATTATCGTATTGATTTGTGTAGTTACGATAACTTTTTTCTTTTCAGACAGTTTTATCATGTTTTTATGGTATTTTGTCACGACTTCTTATACTGCTTTGAATTGTTGATCCTTGTGCCGAGAGTCTATCGGAAACAACCTCTCTACTTCACAAGGTAAGGGTAAGGTCTGCGTACACTCTACCCTCCCAACACCCCCACTTCGTGGGATTTCACTGGGTTGTTGTTCTTGTATGGCCTATTATTACTTTTAGTGAATTGTATTGTATTCTAATGCTATATCTTATGTGTTGTTCGTTTGAATTATTATTGATCAATATTAGGGGTTTAAACTAGTTGGGTTGGTTATATGCTCATTTTGTGTTTTGTTTTAATTTCTGATCCAGTAAATTGGTCTGTCCAGTGTGACTTTGATACGCAACTTTCTCTAACGGAGTTAGACTTTCATTTCTACTTCTTCGAATCCAGCATGATGTGTGTCAAGAAGCGAACTCATCAAAGAAAAGTTAGAAAATCATGTTTCGCCGGTATAGACTGAAATTCCGTTATGGTCCAATTCTGATTGGTAATAAATATCGGAACTTTGCAATATTTGATTGATCACAATTCTATATATTAAAGTTCTCTGGGAATTCATTAGAGGAATATTTCCGATAAAAGTTGTTTGTTTTCATTGGATCCTTCCCTAAGAATGAAACGAACCAAGTTAACCTATACGACAGTGAGGAATAAAAACCAACAATCAACTCGTCAAAGTAAAGTCAGGTTCAACAATCGATGTAACTGGTTCAAATACCAGAAGCTAGGTCATAGAAGGTAGATTAGATTCGACAATCTTAAGAAGTGGGGTCGGCCCTTAGCCGAGATAGGATACTGTTAGCTAATCCCTATACTTCTCCTAAGTGACATCAAAATACTCTTTCATCCGATTCAAAAGCAGCAATAGATGAGATTGAATCAGACAGAAGGTTCACTCCTCACACTGGGGAAAAAAATCTTATTAAAAGGCATCTCGGCAAAAGAGGACTAAGAACCATACGGCGAGCGTCAAAACGCTAGCACAAAAATGGATCAGCAAAGACTTGTTCTGGACCACGCCGCTAGATTGAGACAACCACCTTCCTATTTGAGTTTATATAGATGACCTTCCCTTCATGCTACTCAGGTCAAAGCCTACGCTAGTGATTCTTTCGGCTACTAGTATTTCACCATCTAGGGTGCAACATTCTGGCTGCGTACAGAAAAAAGAGAAACTTTTTGAATTATGATGCCCAACGTCCCCTGATAACTTAGGATTAGTGGTGATAGGGCTGACGTGGTATCACGGGAACTGGGATTGGATGGTAGTATTTCCTACTGTAAAGTCGGCTCATTCGTTATTTGTATATATTAGACCATAATGGATATTAAATTTACTATCCAAATTTAAAAAAAATGGATAGTGAATTTAATAGAAAGAAATCCGCTATAGTACACATATTTCATTAACAATATCATTACCGCTAATAGAGCTAACTTCGACCAAACAATTCCTTTCTAACTTGTCTGATTAATGGGTCAGTCGAGACTATCCGATGACCTGAAGCCTGGTTTCTTTTTGCCTAAGTGTGTTAGCTCCTTTCCAGGGTTAGATTGCAGCTTGAAGTACTGACAATATGTTAAGACTTTTAGAGAAGGATCGAGTCACAGGACGATGAACAGGAAAATCTAAATCAATTAATTAAAGCTAGGAAACATAAAATCCTATTCTAGAATAATTAAAATAGCTAAACAGAAAGTTGCTAAAAATATAATTAAATACTTAATTTAATTTCCCACAACGCATCCACAACATTTACCCCCTCATGCTGAAAGAGCTTGTCCTCAAGCTCGAAGGATGGATAAGCCTGTTGAAAAGAGTCTACATCCTCTTAAGTAGCTTCAACCATTAATAGTAGCAGGCAATTGCATAGTTTCTGCATGCTTTTGACCAGTAATTGCATGTAAAGAAATTTCTGGGCAGTCATCTGGAACTTCTGGAATAGTATCGTCAACTGAATCATCCAATTCCAACCAGAAAAGTCGTTTGCACTGATGAGTGGCTAAATATTGTTCGTCACAATTATAGCATAATCCCTTAGCTCGTCTCTCTGCCATTTTTGCATGAGTTAATCGCTTGACAAAAGGGGTTTGGTTGTTGTTCTGGGTATTAGCCGAGGTAGATGAGCTGACTAAACTAGTAGCAGACCTTGCCGAGTTTACTGTGGTGCCAAAATTTGTCCGAGACTGCAGGCATTCCCCATTGCGAATATTACTGACTTTTTTGTAGTTGTTTTTGTTCTAAAGCCCTGGCCACACTCATGGCCGCCGATAAGTCAGGTGGTTTGAGCAACTGCACATCCATTCTGATTGAATCATCCAACCCCACCATAAATATTCCCACGCGCAAGTTTTCTGGAATAAGTTCATCAGCCCTAGCCAACTTTTCTTGAAATTAGCGTCGATAAAGTTTAATTGTACCAGTTTGTCGAAGCGTGACCAATTCGCCCACCGGGTTGCTACTGTCAGGAGGTCCAAATCGTTGGAAACAATGTTTATGAAATTCTTTCCAACTCATTGGGCCCTTCGCTCGTTTAAGTTGATAATACCATAATTGTGTTTCTCCCAACATGTGAAACCCAACCACTCCAACCTTTTTCGCTTCCGCTGTATGTTGATTTTCAAAAAAGTGTTCACAGCGACGTGCCCAAATTAATGGGTCGTTGGTGCTGTCATAAGTAGGAAAATCCATCCTTGCATACCTTGGTACTGTCTAATGAGAATTACCACTTGTTGGGTGATTCTGATCTACCGGATGAATAGGCAGTGTATTGCCTCTAGCAGGAATTGTTGATCTGCCAGTCACCGGCCGCTACTCGACTCAGTTCCGTTGCCCGCTGGTTTTGTGGAGCCAATTCCCAAGACATATAAGTGTTCTTGGATGACTTGGGAAATTCTCTCGCCCAGGTGTTGTTCCATCGCTGCAAGTTTAGAGTCCATTAGTGTTTCTATAATAGCACATTCTTACTGGAACCTGGAATTGATCTCAACGCCCTTCCTGGAACCTGGAATTGATCTCATCGCCCATCGTGTTAGGCTCTGGTACCAGACTGTTAAGACTTTTAGAGAAGGATCGAGTCACAGGACGATGAATAGGAAAATCTAAATCAATTAACTTCGACTTCTCCTTGCCTTTGTTTGAACTCCTGGATCGACCTATTTTGAATATAAATTGAGCTCGTTAAAGGGAGGCTGAAACCTTAAGAGTTCAATGGAAGAGAGAACTTTGATCTCTTGTTTTTGGTTAAAACACGCTTGTTGTTTTATTCCCCAAATCCCTCTTTAAATAGGGAGTCTTTTTTACTGCAATAGGAAGTCTAATCCTTATGAAACTAGGGAACATAAATCCTATTCTAGAATAATAACGATGGCTAAACCTAATCCTTAACGCTAGGAAACATAAAATCCTATTCTAGAATAATTAAAATAGCTAAACAGAAAGCTGCTAAAAATATAATTAAATACTTAATTTAGTTGCCCACAACGCATCTACAACACAATAACAATGAGATGATTAAGGACAAAGAAATAAGTAACTATTAAACATAAACAGCATAGGTAGAGAGTAAATTGTCTTTACCTAAAAATAAAAGATGAAGAAAGATTACTTTGTATGCTGAGAGAATGTGACCACTCCTTGGGTTGACTGACTCAGTCCAATTATCATGTCAATACTAGTAAACAAATTTTACATGCAAAAATGATTGTTACTGGAGTAATAATAGGTGTATGCATTCTGCATTTTCTAGAACATAGTGATTTGGATAAAGGAGAGAGTAATTAACTAACATTTATTTTGAATCAAGTGCTGCTCATGTTTTCATAATTGCAAACAGCAATTAGAAGCTAATCAACTTGGTACACCAAATATTAATAGGATGTCAAGGTGGTTTTCACTTGATCGCTCTGCTAAATACATCTATGTCCTTGCAAATTAGATTGTTTTACTAGTAGAACATGTGTATTCATTGTGTAATCTACATTATTAGGGTTTGTGCGTCCATTTATACTCAATTCATATTTTTATTTCTTCTAACAAGGCAAAAATAAACTTAGGGCCAAATTATCCCTTTAAACCCCAAATATGTTTTCTCTTAAAGAATGGATTAGGATGCTGTTTGTCCTTCTCCAAGAACTGAGGTCATGTCACTCGCTCATGTACACTCAACAAAGATAGCGCTTAGAATGAGTTAAGTTCTCTTGGTCATCATTCATTATCAAACAATTGAGTTCATCTCCAATTTAGACCCAATTTCATTTACATAAAAAATTTCAACTCTGACATTAAGACACAAAGTAGGAAAATTATTGAATGATATAATTGAATAGTTTATCCACATAGTGGAAGAACATTTCAATTACCATGTTCTTAATTTCATACAAAGCCATGAATAATTTGACCTAGAATGAGTGGTAGATCTGCATCTGTTTAAACATAACAGGTTCTAGGGACACTATATATGGTGACCTTAGCTGACTTGTGTGGTTTTCCAGTTGATCAGCACACGTTGCCAATAAATGGCCAACTAATGTTTAGTTGGGTATTTGGAAAAAAATTCTAAGGGAAGGGCTTGCTTCTTGAAGGAGACAATAACATATATTAGGATAGATGATGTCCCTGGGGGTTTTATCTAGTGGTAAGAGCGCAACAACTGACATGTTGGTTAGGTGTAAGACATGGTTTCGAACCTTGCCATAGACAAAACTTGGTATTTAAGTGAAGGGTAGAGGCACGGGTCTATTATCTGTCGAGTTTCAAACCATGCGCCACTGGCCATTGGGATTGTTCAGTTATAAAAAAAGGAAGATGATAGTAACATTTTGTAGCTCATGCATTTTATTCAAAAACAGGGATTTCGTAGTGTGGACATAGAAATTGTAATACTAATATATGTACTAGAAATTTTGTAGTTCAAACTAATAGATATGCACAGTATATTAGCGGTTCTATTATTATTTATTTCTGATTAGTGTTGATCAACTGTTCAATGAGTTGAAGGCGGGTCATAGAGTGCCGAAGAAGGCAAGAGTAATGCCAAGTCACCAAAAGAGAAGAGGTCCTTAGCTAAGTGGAGTTTACAATATAAAGGGCTCAAGAGCTTACCCCATGCACGAATTGCTCCCTGGACCCTGGCTAGTGTGGGGTTAGGGGGAGAGTGGGTGTATACCATACTCTGTTTTCTCCTTAGACAAGATAGGTTGAACCAATAAGATGAGTCTATGAAAAAAAAGATCTGGAGTAATTGCTTCACAAGTTACTAGAGTGAGAAACCAAAGTTGAGATATGGATAGGCAGCTGTAGTGCCTTCTCAAGAAAACAGAATAATTGGATATGCAGCTCTAGTGGAGGATGTCAGTAAGAACACTAGGTTGGATTAGAAAAAAGTTAGAGGAGGAGATAAAGTATGATTGTTGAGCTGAAAACTTATGCCATAGTTACAACACAGCAAAGAACACAAGAAATTTAAGCGCTACAGAATACAGTGGAAATTAAATGCTATCTCAAAATGTCGAGCAATTCGAAATGGTGCTAGATGGAGAAGAGTAAGGGAGTGCAACACAGGACCAATTTGTTGATTTTCCACATAATGTTCCTTTTAGGCGGAGAAAAGTATCATTCATTTATTTGTTAGTTGGTGAAGACTCGAATGAATAGCTTGAATTTGTGACATCTGGTGATTCATTTATGTGAAAAAAGAATATGGTGAGAGAGGCAAAAAGGTGAGCGGAGAGGACCAATGCTATTTATTGTATAATAAGGGTAGCCAATTCTTCCAATTTCAGAACGAAAGTAGTGGAATTTTGATCAACAGGTAACATCCTTCTCTTCCATTTAAGTTGCGTAGTGGCTCATTCTAAGTATTGTGAGAGTGAATACAAAATTTAACAATGAAAAAGCTTGGTTTGGTTGAGGCCAAGCAGTTGAAAGTTCTGCAACATGTTCAGCCAATATTTAGTTGAACAGATTTTGTAAAAGCAGTTTGGGAGAAATTTGCTTCACTGAGATACATCCAAATTGACCAGGCTTCCTCGGGGGTTTTATTAATTTATATTGATAACCATCCAGTTAAAAGAAATTAATGTCCAAAAGTTGTAGATTTTATTCTTAAGGTAGATGTGGTTCCTGGGTAAAAGGACTGAGTGTACCGTGGACAGAGCAGCTTATATTGTACTTCAAATTTGACATTTATCTTTTGAATGGAAAAATTAGCTGAGTTGATGGTGATGGATACCTAGTGGTTTGTCAAATGTGTAAGGGTCCTAAAAGGATGCTGGAAATGTTAGTACAGAATACTTATCTCCTATTTTAGCTGGGATGCTTTAACCTTCTAGGGGCGCTTAGAAAATGTTTGCATTCTGCATTGTCCATGTGTACACATTTTTATACACAAGTCTTTAAAAGGTAATGGAAGCATCTGTAAAATGATTAAAATCTGCTTGTTGAGCTGTGTTTACTTTCATTTTCCGACTGATGCTAGGCTTGAAGTGGAATGCCTATTTTTTTCTTTTTAAGTGGAATACCTATTCGCTGTTCCAATTGAAAGGTTATCCTGTATCAGTTGTCTAGAAAAATATCTGCATAATATTTGGCATACTAGCATCTCTAAATGGCACAATATAAGTAGAGATAGTTTTTTGAAAGGAAATTCAGCATGAATCACTAAACTTTTGTCAAATTTTGATCCGCTGCAGGTGGTGAAGATTAGACTACAGCAGCAGAGAGGATTAAGCCCTGAGCTTCTGCGATACAAGGGACCCATACACTGTGCTCGTTTGATTGTTCGTGAAGAAGGCATTCTCGGTCTCTGGGCAGGTGCGGCGCCAACTGTTATGCGCAATGGTACGAATCAGGCCGCCATGTTTACAGCCAAGAACGCATTTGACACAATGTTGTGGAAGAAACATGAAGGTGATGGACAAGTTCTTCAACCATGGCAGTCTATGATATCAGGATTCTTGGCAGGGACAGCTGGTCCCATATGCACCGGTCCATTTGATGTTGTGAAAACAAGGCTCATGGCTCAGAGTAAATCTGGGGGCGAGTTGAAGTACAGAGGAATGTTTCATGCTATCTCAACAATATATACAGAAGAAGGATTACGTGCCTTGTGGAAGGGACTAATTCCCCGGCTCATGAGGATCCCACCTGGTCAAGCAATTATGTGGGCTGTGGCTGACCAAATAATTGGCTTTTACGAGAAGACATATTTGACAAATGCACCTTTATAGGTACTACTGCAGTTTTGTCCTCGACTTTCTTTGTTCTGGTTTTTAGTTCATTTTTCTGGCAGAAGCTCGGCAAGTTTTGGCCCTTACAGTTCCTTTAGCTATTGATTGAAGGCGAAAAGAAGATGGCGCTACACCTTTATCCACATTTTACTGAGTTCCATATTTACAGGCTGGGGAGCTGAGTTTTTCAGTACAATGAAAATCTTTGAAAACTCTTTTTGATATGTATGAGGGTGGAAATCCTAACTGGTCAGACTGAAGTGCTTGAGAACATTGTTATTTTTTTTACCCTTGTCAAAAGTAAAAAATTAAACATTTTTAACTTATTTTTTTATTTTAGTCGCTCGCCGCTCTAGTATTCTTCAAAGGGAACTTTAATGTCTCAAATAATCAGTCTTCGAAGGGAACTTTCATGTCGCAAATAACTTGGCAAGTCTTCAAGTGGATATGTCCCTGGTACTCCCTCCGTACCAAAATAAGTGTCGCTTTAGTTCATTTCACGTCCATTGAAAAATCAATAAATACAATATATAGTTTATTAAATTACTACTATTTATTAATGAAGATCTATGATTCAAATTTCAAACTCACGAAGCGCTTTTTTTTCTTTTATAACCAATTATTTGCTTTGAATATATTGGATTATTCATATCTTTTATAGAGTTTTAAGATCATTAAGACATGCATTTACGTGAATTTGAATTTTTACCAATATGCTATCCACTACCACACCTCCAACCCCTACCGACCACCTCCATTATTAACCAACAACCATCTACACCACCGATCATGATCACCAACCATCACCACCACCCGCCGCCACGATCAACTTTCCGCATCATCCTTCACTGCACAGCTAATATTGTTAATTACCATCTTCATTATCAGCTACCGTCGCACAAGCATCACCTGTAGCTATCATTGCCCTCACCAACTACCACCACCATTATCGCGGTAGGTAGCTTTTAGATAGTATATCAAATAAATGTTTTTACCACACATGTAAATTTAGAGTTTTTAAAATATTTTGTTGATGTAATATTATTTAATTATTATTTCATTTAAATTTTATATTATTTATTTTTAATAAGAAACTATTATTCACATTCAAATTACGAGAAAAACCCATCTAGGTCCTTTGTAAGGTTGATGAATGTTTTAACTTTTCAAACGAGGATCTTTATTGCCATAAGCATAGTACCATACAATCTGAAGCAAAAAAAGTTGTTCAAGAATTCTTTCATGGATTTTCGAATTTTAAACCTAAATAATACGTTATTTAAAGTAATTAATAAAAATAATACAATATTTTTAAAAAATCAGAAAAATAGAATAAACATAGATGTGAACCAAAATTGAAAGAAATAATCCCTTGATTATTTTCATTAATTGAAAGAGTATATATACAATTTACATATTTCCATAATAGGAATATTATTCCTATTCTACTCCTAAAACCTTATTCTACTTGGATACTAACTATACAATTATGGTAAGTGTACAAGACTAATTAAGGTACAAGACATATACACCTTATATACAAAAACTGCCCAACCATGGGCTTTGCTACAGTAACCCGAGAACCACTATACATACGATATACACGTGTATATTGTGTATATCGTATGTATATTTAACACACCCCACAGTCATAGCAGGCGGTCTTCGTACGCTGAGACTGTCCCTAAAATCTTCAAAAAGGATCGAGGGAAGACCCTTTGTAAAGATGTCGGCAATTTGATATCTGGACGGGACATGGCAGACGCATACCTGACCACGAGCAACCTTTTTGTGAACAAAGTGAATGTCCATCTCGATATGTTTAGTGCGTTGGTGCTGAACTGGATTATCAGAAAGGTAGATGACAATAATATTATCACAATAAACCAAGGTCGCTTTCTGAATAGGACAATGAAGCTTTAACAAAAAATTACGAAACCAACATGATTCTGAGACCACATTAGCTACCCCTCGATACTCGACCTCGGGACTGGAGCGGGACAAAGCCGATTGATGTTTCGCAGACCATGAGACCAAGTTATTGCCAAGAAACATACAATAGCCAGACGTAGACCGTCTGGTGTCCGGACAACCACCCCAATCAACATCTGTATACGAGACAAGTGTGGACGTTGATGAAGGATATAAATGCAAGCCATAGTCAAGTGTATCCTGAATATACCGAATGATACGTTTGAGTGCATTCATGTGCTCAATCCTGGGATCATGCATAAACAAACACACCTGTTGTACGTCATACATAATATTTGGTCTCGTGAATGTGAGATACTGAAAGGCCCCTGCAAGACTGCGATAGCGGGTCGGATCCTCGTATGGTGCGCCGGTCGCATCACCCAATTTGGGTTTAGTATCAACTGGAGTGGAAGTGGACTTACAGGATGACATCCCAACCCTCTCAATGATCTCGGCTACATACTTCATTTGTGATAAGAACAATCCACCTGCATGACGAGTGACAACAATCCCCAAAAAATAACTAAAGGGCCTCTACTTCTAAAACCTTATTCTACTTGGATACTAACTATACAATTATGGTAAGTGTACAAGACTAATTAAGGTACAAGACATATACACCTTATATACAAAAACTGCCCAACCGTGGGCTTTGCTACAGTAACCTGAGAACCACTATACATACGATATACGTGTATATTGTGTATATCGTATATCGTATGTATGTTTAACAAAAACTCATACTTGTCTTGCATCTCCTCGATTATAGTACTACTTATAAAAAACACAATCACAACTATAACTCTATTCTTTAACATTCCGCAAGTATTCTTTATTCGGAACAACAACGGTTGCAGCGGACCAAATGAAAACCTGTTTTGAACTCTAGTTGCTCCAGCTTTCTTTTTTTATTATTTGTTCTTGTTTCGAAAGATTTAACATCTTCGACTAGTGAACTGTTGGGATTCTATGGTACTTTATAGAGCAGTACGGGAAGTAATAACTATTACAAATGTTCGAAAGGATAAATAAATGGTCAATCTTCAAAACTGTCGCATGTGTGTTGTGTCTTGAATCTTGATCACCTTGCAAAGCCAATGTTGAGAACTGCCGCAAGTTTGTTGTGTCTTGAATCTTGATAACCTGAAATCAAGAAACAACTAAATCTGGATGGTTACAACGTTGTGTGTTGAGTCGAGGATAGCCCTCTATCCTTAAGACAAGATTGCCCCGTATATATGTTTTTACGTTAGCGGGCAATAGTCTCCCAAGATAAAACAACACTTTAATCTCAACACTACAAAGCCAATAGGTTGAGCCTATCGAAGAAAACAAATATGACTCGACTTGCTGAAGATATGGAATAGGAAGGAAGAGTTTCTCTCTACTCTTCTCTTTTGTCTCTGTGTATATAGTGTGTCTCTGTAGTGTATATCGTGTGTATACGTGAGGGTTTGATCACTGTTTTTCAGTCACTGTTTTGCTGAATTTCAGTCACTGCTTCGTGCTATTTCTCTCTGAAAATGCACTGCTTCGTGACTGTTTTTTTTCCGGTTTTCCAATGCTGAATTGATATCTGTTTTTCGTGTTTTTGCTGCCTGTTTTTGGTCTGTTTACTGCCTGATTTCAGCCAGTTGTTCGTTCAGTTTTCTGGCTATTTTTTGGTCGTTTCTTGCTTCTGAATTGAGCCAAATGAAGCTCAATATATAGCAAGGAGAAGGGGCTGTCTAACTGCCAAAACATGGCTGTTAATGGCCATTAGGAGGGCATTAAAACAGCCAAGTAATGGCTGTTAATGGCCATTGAAAGGCTGCCCAACTGCCCAAGTAATGGGCTGTTAATGGAGGAGTTAATCAACCAAGTAATGGCTGATTAATGCCTCAAAAAACAGTCCCAACGGTAGGCTGAAAAAGTCTCCAGAAATTCTGGGGACCAAACTGTAAATATTGAAACTTCAGGGACCAAACTGTACATATGAAAGAATTCTGGTCCAAACTGTACATATGAAACTTCAGGGATCAAACTGTACATCTGGCAGAGTTCTCTGGTCCAAAAAGATAATATCAGCCCACAGCCCGGACGGCGGCGGCGCGCGTGTGGGCTTAGCCTTGAACCCAAGCACATCTAGGTCTTCCCTCCTTTAAACACATGGGATACCCCTTGGGGTCCCAAACCCTTTACCAATTAGAGACTTATATAGAGAGCAATTCTTCCTATTCCCACCGATGTGGTAGATTTGTCCCACACCACATTTCCATGTCTCAAACACCTTACTTCGTGGACCAATATCTCTTTCATTTCTCAACGAAATTAGACGATTCTTGGCCCTACGGTCATCTACTCACTTCGTAGATCATGCATGTGTAAAGAGACGAGGTCTCCAACATACGGAACACAAGTGTTTAATTCATCAAAGATGGGTGGACGCATCTCCCCGCCAAAGGCTAATTTCCAACATGAACTACTAAAGCACTTTCCTTGTCCTATCTAGGCCATGGGAATCCAATTCCAGGATGACATAATTATGGAGATCCTCAGCAGGTTACCCGTGCGATTTCTTGTTCAATTCAAATGTGTTTCAAAATTGTGGTAGGCATTAATCTCTTATCCATACTTTATAAAGAAGCATCTCAATCATGCCAAGAATGATCCAAATTCTCAAAAATTTCTTATTTACCGACAATGCTTTGAGTATATATGGTATATCTTCCTTGCATTGTTGTCCTTTATCGTCGGTTCAACTGGTTGAGAAAGTACAAGAACTTGATTGCCCTTCAAACTCTAGAATAGTAGTCTATTGTTTTTGCAACGACTTGGCTGTTATCGCTGTTGCTGATATGATTAGTGATACATTCATACTTATGCTGTGGAACCCCTCCACAAGAGAATCAATAGTACTTCCGGATCCAGAATTTCCACCACTGAGCGGGTATTGTTTCGGATTGGGTTATGACTCAACTAGTGGTGACTATAAGAATCTAAAAATTCGCGATGACATAGATGGTAGCAAAGAACCTGGTGAAATTCTCGCGTTGAAAGGTGGTTCCGGGAGAAATATTGATAAACATCCTCGTGGAATTTGCAGTCAGTTGTCTGCTATGGGTTACGGTTTGACATTTGTAAATGATGCATTTCATTGGATAAGTAGGTCTGGAAATTATTTTGAGGTTTCAAGAACTTATTCTCTGGTTTCATTTAGTATTTCAAATTAAGTGTACGGGGAGATACCGTTGCCAGAGCAAATATTACTCTTGAAGGGCGATCTCTTTATTGGCGTTTCCGTATTGGACGGAATGCTTTGTTGTTTATTCTACTTATCATCATCAGAGGAAGCGCACTTTTAAGTTATGGGTATTGAAAGACTATGGTGTCAAGGAATCTTGAAATGGATTGTTTATTATAGAAGATCCGCGAATTATAATAGCCGTACCCAAATATAGGTTTGGGGAAGGTGAAGTGCTATTTTTGTCCTTATATTTGGGGAGTGGTGGGGTGTGTTCATTTAGGACATTCAGAGGACCATTTGTATTATGTGATGCCATACACGATAGATGTGCTTTTACAGAAAGCTTGATCTCTCCAAAATCACTTATTTAGTGTGCTTATGTAAGATCGAGGAACTCCTTTCTTTTTCCTGTTATCATGTCACAACCTTTTACTTTTATTTATCTATTGTCAAGGTCTATTAGAAATAACATCTCTACCCCACAAAGGTAGGGATAAGGTCTGCGTACATTCTCTCTTCTGAAACCCCACTTATGGAATTTACACGTATATTGTTGTTGTAGTTTATCTATTGCTCTCCAGCCTTTAAGTTTCAAAATTTATTACCAAAACTGTCAGCTTGCTTATTTCAGTTTCTCAGAGAATCCACTTAATTGCTAAGAAAGAAGTGGTTTACCCCATCTTCTCTTTTACATATTAGTGCCTGTCTAGTCTTATATGCTACGTAATTGATATGAATATTGCATTGATTGGACTTATTCAAAATGACCAATATTGTACTAGAGATCACAGCTTTTGTTTTTCTATTTGATTGAAACCATAAAGAAGCTCAACATACTGATTGAAATTATAGCTGCAAATCTTAAGACAAGTACTGTAGTTCTCTATCACTTCCTCCGTTCAATTTATGTGATATATTTCAAATTTCGAGAGTCAATTTTTTTATTTTGACCAAAAATTTGGATAAACAATCTTTTAAGTTTTTTAAAAATTAATTTACATATTCAAAAACCACTTTAAAAGTATTATATGTCATAATAATTAATAATTTAAAATATTTAAAGGGACATACAAATAAATTGACTTTTAAAACGCGAAAAATGTCACATAAATTAGAATGGAGGGAGTATAAAGTTACAAACAAGAAGCTAGATACACCACTGCTAGACATGCATTTGTATCATTATTGCCATGTGATTGTCATTCCTAAATTTCAACAATTTGAAGAAGAAGAAAATCTAAAAAGAAATCAGTAATTTTTCACTCTTCATTTTCATTGGAATTTCTTGCTCAATATCACCATTAGGAGAAGTGACGAGTGAGTGCAAAAAGTGAATAACACGAGAGGGTAAAAAGGTGTAGTGAGAGACTTTACCAAGCGTGTGTTTGGCCAAGTTTAAATAAATCATAGTACATATATTTTAAAAAGGGATTTTAATTAAAAATGCTTTTTGAAAAGTATTTGGTTAAATTATTTGAAAAGAGTATTTATTAATATTAAAAAAATAGTTTGTGTTTGATCAATCATTTTTTAAAAATGTTGCCAAACGTCGAAGTATGAAAAGGGCATGTAACATTTATTTTATAATTTATTTATTAGATATTTTAAGTAATTTTTTTTTTGTGATTTGGCAAAAGTTATGAAAATAAAAAGTTGGAAAAGCAATGTTAAAATAATTCATGAAGAAGAAGGAAAAGAAACAAAGTTCTAATTATTGATTGTTTTTTCAAATTAATATATGTATGTAAATAAAGTATTAGTGGTACGGATAAAATTACGCTCTATATTTATTGGAAGAAAATATTTACGCTACATAGCTCATATTTTGAGTTTGCAATCCGATTTAGCCCATATTATGTATAAACACCTTTTATACACTTTATACAAGATTGATATTATGTATAATTCTTTCCCTAAATGTTGTATAGTATTGCATATTGGCTATGTGGCTTAAAATTTCCCGATTTTTTAATGTTATTTCTACATGTCAGAGTTGGTAGGACATTTAAGGCAATGTTCATTAAGGGAAAAGAGAAGAAAAATCCAAAGAAGGAAATTAAACTTTGGTGACAACATATTGAGTTTACTGTAAAAGGGACTCAATTACTGGCACTGTGAATTGGCAATGGCTTCTTTGTTCAGCTGCTTCTTGGGGCTGTACTTCATGCTGTTGTTGATGTACTGCAACCAAAGTTCAAGAATTCTTGAAGGGACACTTTACATTGATGGTTCAGCTGCAATTGCAAAGATTAATGTTAAACAGAGCAATATACATGTGATATACAATGAATATACAGTGATATACACTGAATATACAGCAGTGTATATCACATGTATATTAGTGGACTGAAGTGGCAAGCAACAGTGCAGCTCTCGGCAGTGGGCCTCTCGTCAGTGGGCCTCAAGCAGCAGTGCAGCAAGGCAGTGCAGCAAGCCTCTCAGCAGTGGGCCGATAGCAGCCCAGCAGGCAGCCCAGCACGGGATTGAAGGCTGGAAAACAGTAGACAGAATTTGTATATTATGGAAAGAATATTGTGTGTATATTGTAGTATATTTGTTACCTAGATTAGGATATACACTTACCATAATTGTACGTTGGTGTTGAACTGGGTTGAAAGAAATAATCCCCTTGATTATTTTCATTGATTAAATAGATATATATACAAGTTACAAAATAGGAGAATCCTATTCCTATTCTATTTCTAAAACCTTGAAAGAAATAATCCCCTTGATTATTTTCATTGATTGAATAGATATATATACAAGTTACAAAATAGGAGAATCCTATTCCTATTCTATTTCTAAAACCTTATTCTACCATAATTCTAACTATACAATTATGGTAAGTGTATATCCTAATTATGGTAAGTGTATATCCTAATCTAGGTAACAAATATACTAAAATATACACACAATATTCTTTCCATAATATACAAATTTTGTCTACTGTTTTCCAGCCTTCAATCCCGTGCTGGGCTGCCTGCTGGGCTGCTATCGGCCCACTGCCGAGAGGCTTGCTGCACTGCTGCTTGAGGCCCACTGCCGAGAGGCCCACTGCCGAGAGCTGCACTGCTGCTTGCCACTTCAGTCCACTAATATACATGTGATATACACTGCTGTATATTCAGTGTATATCACATGTATATTGCTCTGTTTAACAATTAATGAGGACTTCATTTGTGCAACCTTAGATTGGTGGCCTTGTAGTAAATGTGACTATGGAACTTGTAGCTGGGGAAATGCTTCTCTCCTTAATCTTGTAATGCCCTCTTTCACTTTCTTGCTTCTCTCTACTTTAAAGCTCTGTTATGTTTTCTTCTCATTTGCACATTCATGTAGGAAGTTAACTCATTGCAACTGGGAATGTCCAACATTAGATGTTCAGAACTTTGTAAAACCACTATATATTCTTCATATTTTAATAGTTTTAGGCAACAATTGTGGATGCATGTCTTTATTAAAGAAGAAAACAAGTGGCAAATCAGTGTCATTATTCCCTTTCTAAACCTTCTCCATTTCTTGTGATGTTTTTAACTCTATTGATGAGAGCTATCTGTCTTACAAAAATAATAATATACCCAGTGTAATTTCACAAGTGGGGTCTAAGAAAGTAGAGTGTCCGCAAACCTTATCTCGTGAGGTAGAGAGTGTGTTTCCGATAGACCCTCCGCTTAAGAGTAAAACATTTCAAAGCATGTCGGAAGGAGATAGCAAATATTCATGGAAAAATACTATAGAAGGCAAATCAAAGCATTCTGAAAAAGAGACAGTAACTACAACAAAATAATACGCTAATCGAAGTACATGAACAGATAGCAGTAGAAATCAAAGTGCAAGAAACTACCGGAGTAATCCTATGCCTACTAGTGTGGAATGATAGGTGAGAAACGCTATACTACCTACTAACCTTCTACTCTAATCCGTGTATCCTATTTAGAAGGTTGACTAGAAACTTATCCCCTAACTTTACCATTGGTACTTTTGTGTTATTTCCATTTTTTTAAATAATTGTTGTGTCCGAACTAGCTGGCGTGCACATCGACTAATTCCGCCGGGTACCTGCTACCTCTTGCAACACATGTACTGATAACTCTGTCCTCTAATGCTTGAACAAATGAGAAGAAATCACTTGGTATTTTCTCCTCAACTGGGATTTGGACCTAAGAGTTCATGGTTTTCAATCCACTTCATTGACCACTAGGCCACACACTTAGATGCATTTTGTTATGTTCAACTTTACATCTCATTGCACTGATTGGGAGCGTTCTTTATTGCAGGATCTAACCAACAAGGTGTTGTTGAATGCAATAAGAGGTATAAATTTTTCGAGAAATATCCATTTACTATATTCATTTGAAATTTATTCAGTAAGTTTCTGTTTAAGGAGTAACTTTTGAAGTTTCCTCCTGCATGTTGCAGCATTTTCTCCACTGAAAATTAGACTCGGAGGCACATTGCAAGATAAACTAATATACCAAACCGCGCATGATAAATAACAATGTACTCCTTTTCTCCGTAATAATACAGAGCTGTTTGGCTTCACCCAAGGTTGCTTACCTTTGTCTCGTTGGGATGAACTCAACGAATTCTTCAAGAAAACGGGGTAATCTTCATGCAAGTTTGTGCATTTTAAACTTTAGTGAGGAAAATTGTCTAGGGATGTGATAGTAATGGACCGAAGTTCTTGATTAGCAAGAGTTCTTGTGTAATTCTCACTCCTTATACTTCAGTTTATCATTGCAGGGCAAAAGTAACTTTTGGTTTGAATGCTTTAAATGGAAGGATAATAGGTCCAGATGGTTCTGCTTCGGAAGATTGGGATTCCAGCAATGCAGAGTCTTTCATTAGATATACGGTTAGCAGAGGTTATACTATCCACGGCTGGGAGCTTGGTATTAAACTCTCTCCTTTATTTAACTACATATATTTTAGGGGTATGCTGATGTGAAAATTTAGCATAGGGATAACTCTAAGCCTAAGAGAATTTAACAGTGTTGTATCGGAGCAAGTAGTATGAAAATTGTCTTTCTATTGGCGTCGAGTATTCTTTTTCTTTCTCTTGGTAATCACTTTTATTTTATTTAGTATGATGATAATATGAAATGAGCTTGGTTATCAATAATTATATGAAATGAGCTTAAATAAAGAACTTATTTGGGACTGAGGCGCAGTGGTGGAACCAGGATCCACTAAGGAGGCTCATAAAATAAAGAAGTAAACACACGAAGAAGTTAAAGTGATTCAACATCTATTATATATACATAAAAAGTAATTTAACTTTGTATATATAATGTAATTCTTTGCCGAATTGGATTTGGATGAACCCCGTTGCACCCACCTGGCTCCGCCCCTGTTGAGGTAGTTGTTGTTGTACATGGGATAGGGAAACCTTACCATTTCATACAGATGACTTATAGTTCATCTCTTGTCCTTCTCTTTGCTATATTTGATGCAAATGTGTAGTTCTTTCCAGGAAATGAATTAAATGGACTTGCTGGTGCAACTATTGCAGCTGATCAGTACAGCCGTGATGTCATCACCCTTCACAAATTAGTGCAAGATATATATAAAGGGAAGGATGTTATGCCGTTAATCCTTGCACCAGGAGGAATATTTGATGCTGTTTGGTTTTCAAAATTTATAGATAAAGCATCCAATTCTCTTCAAGTAGTTACACATCACATTTACAATGTCGGTGCAGGTACACTAAGCTCTTTTTGTGCGATGAAGCTTTTGATTTCCCTTCAATCTCTTGCTCAGCCAGTGTTATTGGAATAACGAATCATCTCATATTTAGGCAATGACAGCAAGCTAGTTCAGAAAATACTTCATCCTTCTCATCTGGATGAAGTCTCCAAAATATTCAGAAATCTTCAAGGCATTCTCCGTAATTATGGAACTTCAGCAGTAGCATGGGTTGGGGAAAGTGGAGGGGTTTTTAACAGCGGTCGCGATCTTGTTTCCAATACCTTTGTGTCCAGCGTTTGGTAAAAATTCACCCTAAGTGGTCTATACATCTAATAACCTTCTTGTTGAGGGTTTCATTAGAAGTGATTTTGCCTCTTGCAATATATAGGTACTTGGATCAGCTTGGGATGTCAGCCACGTTCAACACTAAGACATATTGTCGACAAACATTGGTTGGTGGAAACTACGGTCTCCTCAATACCACAACGTTTCATCCAAATCCTGATTATTATGGGTATGCCTTAGCTCTTTGTTAACCGATGGTGTTACCTTGAAATCAAGTTGAACTGCATCCGCTGTTAAACTAATCTAGAAAATGTTTTACAGTTCTCTTCTTTGGCATTGTTTGATAGGAAGGTATGTTCTATCAACACACTTCCAGGGAACAAAAAAGCTACGACCTTATGCCCAATGCTCAAAATCTTCTGTACGTATAGTAGTGTAAATTTGAACATGAGAACCTTGACAATACCTTTCCATGATCTACACGCTAGGGATTGTGATGACTAAATATGTATCGCTAAATTATGTTGCAGGACGGAATCACATTGTTGTTGATCAACATGCATGGTGGTACAACAGTTAACGTTAGTCTTTCGGTCGGACTTGCTGATGCATACAAGACACCAGTGCTGCTGCGAATTACAAATGATCAGAACCCGAAACACTGAATTCAGAGGGAAGAGTATCACCTTAACAGCAAAAGATGGTGAATTGCATAGCCAAACAGTGCTTTTGAATGGAAAGGAACTTAATGTAGATCATTTTGGAAGAATCTCTCCCTTGGAACCTATTAGAGTGAATCACTCCTACCCAATTGTCATTGCTCCTTTCTCAATTGTGTTTGTGCACATCCCCACTATTCAAGTGCCTGCTTGCAGTATGTTTACCAGAGAGTTAACATCAAACATGTAAGGGTTATTTCCTCTTTTGATCATGAATTGATTTGAGTAATAAATAGGTGCTAACTACTAAGAGCTTGTTCGATCAAACTTCCAAAATCTGCTTTTTGAGAAGCACTTCGGCGAAGCACTTTGTGAGAGGCTTGCATTTAGCTAAATCATTCAAGAAATGCTTTTGTCGGTTATTTCTTCGTTTCCGTTATTTCTTTTTTCATACTGCTTTGAATTGCTTGTCCTTATGCCGAGGGTCTTCCAGAAACAACCTCTCTACCTCCCAAGGTAGAGGTTAGGTCTGCGTACACTACCCCACTTTGTGGGATTTCACTGGTATGTTGTTGCTGTACATTCATAAAATTGGATAACACACTCTCAATGGTGTCATGGTTTCTGCTATCCCATTGTTTTTTTTCTCGAACCTTTTTTATATGATTTTACTTGAGTTGAGGTTCTATCAAAAACAATCTCTCTACCTCTCGAGGTAGGAGTAAGGTCTGCGTACACTCTACCCTCCCCAAAACCCACTTGTGGGATTATACTTGGTAAGTTGTTGTTGTTGTACGCACACAATGGCGGAAGAGGATTTTTCACCAAAAAGGTTTAACGTCTACTACATATACATTATAAAAAATTACCTTATATATACAACAACATACCACAATGGGGGTCTGAGAAGGGTAGAGTGTACACAGACCTTACATTTACCTTGGTACCTTATATATACATTATAATTTTTCTGCGAAGGGAGTTCCCGCTCCTCTAGTTCTGACCTTGCACAAAAAAAAAAAATAGTAAATGTACAAAGGAAAAAACCATGTTTAAAAATTTAATTCGTTATAAATATGCGTATAAGAAGATCAATTTTTTGTGAGATTCTTTTATGTCTACGCATTCTTTAAGAAAAATAAAAGATCTAGTTTCACTCATATAGATTATACACAAAAAACAAGTATCAGATGCAGATTCTGTTATCCAGCCCATACGGCCGAATGAATGGCCGAAAAAAAAATACTCTGATACGGAATTATTGGATTAAAAAGACAAACATATATAGACAAACAATACTATTGTCAAGTTCGATGCATCTTCCATTTGTATCTATCGTTACATAAGCCACCAAACAAATCTTAGTTCTAGGTTTACACTCCCTTTTTGTGATTAACAATGGTGAGTTGTCCAAATTTCCATCACCATTCATCCAATATTAAGTAGCATCAGAATATTCCAAACTCCCACGCAAACACAGGCAGATTTAGAATTTAAAATTTATGAGTTTCTATAATAAGTTTAAGCTAATATATATAATATAATAACAACTAAATTATTGATATTTAATAAATTTCTTTGTACAATACAGAATATGAGCAAAAGCTACTGAGTTCACGTCAAATCCAGTACTTTAAGGCTAGATCCACCCCTTCTCCTCAGAGTTGCAAACCTTGAGAGCTATATATAAACTTCCTTTAAGAATACTATTTGTAAATCTTGGGAGAAAACGAAATTCAAGAAAGCAAAGATGAAAGTTGAAAGAAAACAGAGTGTAATACTAGTGCCATACCCATTCCAGGGGCATGTAACACCTATGCTGCAGCTTGGAAGCATCCTTCATTCACAAGGCTTTTCTGTCATAGTTGCACATACTGAATACAATGCTCCTAATTATTCCAATCATCCTGAATTCGCCTTTCATTCTATGAACGACGGATTACAGGGAATTGACATATCATTACCTAGTTTAGAGAACATGTATGATATGAACGAGAACTGCAAGGTGCCCTTAAGAAATTTCCTCGTTAGGATGATGGAAGAGGAAGAGGAAGAGGAAGAGGACGTTCAAGGCGATCAACTCTCTTGTATCATTTATGACAATGTTATGTTCTTCGTCGATGATGTGGTTACTCAGCTGAGGATTCCCAGCATTGTTTTACGCACTTTTAGTGCTGCATATTTGCACTCTATGCTCACCATTCTTGGGCAACCAGAAAAATATTTTCCTTTTGAAGGTATGAGAACAAACACATCCTCTGCTTCAAGTTTCAAATGAGAAATTATTTTGAATTCAATACTACTACAAGTTACAAGTTGGGGTCGGTTATATATGAATCATCACTAACCATGTCCTCGTTTAAGCTCATTTTAGGCCAACATTCTATAAAATAAAAATAAAAATAAAAGTACTAGAAGTAACCGGGTGAAAAGACTAGCTCCTAGAAAGCATAAAACCTAAAGCAAATGTATTAATCTGACAGATATATTCCCAACTAGTTGGTGTCGCCTATATATTCATAAAATTGGATAATATACATTCAGTGGGGAGATAAAATTTTCACCAAGAAAATTTAACACCTACTATATATATTATTAAAAGATTATCTTGTATATAAAATATAATTCTTCTGGGAAGTGAGTTCCCGCCCCTCTAGTTCTGCCCCTGCACACACAAATATAAATACTAGTAGTAAATGTACAAAGGAAAAAAACATTTTTTAAAATTTAATTTGTTGAAAACATGAACATAAGAAGATCAATTTTTGTTGAGATTCTTTTTGTCTTTACATATTCTTTAATAAGAAATAAAAGGAGATACTTTCATTTCACTCATATAGTAGACTAGTAATGATAGACCCGTGCTGCGCACTGACCCAATATTTTCTGAAAGGATAAACTGTAGATTATACTCATATAACACCTTTTGGATTTCGAGATTCAAACAAATTTTTCTTTAATTGTAATTTTTTCATATATCTTTTAACTATTTTTAATTATCAATTATTGTGAACAAATATGTAAATTTATTTAAATTTTTGTTGAGATTTTATGCCCAAATTCACGATCAAAAGTAAATTATTTGACTCTCAAATTTGAACTGTGTCACATAAATTGAGACGGTGGCAATACTTTACTATCTTAAAGTAAAAATTGTTATTGTACTCATCAAATTGCCTTAAAAGTTATTAACTAAATATTGATGATAAAAAAGCTTGGCTAATCAATAATGCAACAGGACTAATTAAACTGGAAAAGTTAAAGGTGTTGTAACTCAATATATGGATAAACCAATGAGAGCAAATAGTTCGGTCAGAATTTCCTAAGTACCTAGTACCTCCGTCAACAAGTAGACATGTTGACAATGCCTGTATTCCCATTTATTAGATTTTAACAAAAAATTATAATTGTACTCATCATATTACCTTAAAAATATTATCTAAATAATGATGATAGAAAAGCTGGGCTAATTAATAATTCAACAGGAGTAATTAAACTGGAAACTTTAAAGGTGCTGTAACTCAATATATGAATAAACCAACGAGAACAAATAGTTCAGTAAAAATTATCTAAGTACCCTCATCAACACAGACATGTTGACGCGGAGGTGTCTGTATTCTCATTTATTAGATAAAAAAAAGTAGTCTAGTGTATTAAGCTCCCGCTATGCGCGGGATCCGGGGAAGGACCGTATCATAAGGATCTATTATACGTAGTCTTACCTCACATTTTTACAAGAAGCTATTTCAACGACTTGAACTCATGACCTCGTGTTTCCACGGCTTAAATTCTCATTGATTGGATAGTAATAAAATAATAATTACAGAGAAAAATAAGTATCACCTGCAGCCGAAAAAATGGACCAAGTACTGAATTATTGGATTAAAAAACATATAAAGACAAAACAATACCATTGTCAAGTTTCCATTTGTATCTATCCTTACATAAGCCTTCAAAAAAGTCTTAGTTCATGGTTTACACTCCCTTTTTGTGATTAGCAATGGTGAGTTGTCCCAATGTCATCACCATATCCAGTATTATGTAGCAGCAGTCTATTCCAAACTCCTCAGAGTTGCCAATTCGAGAGCTATATATAAACTTCCTTCAAGAACACTATTACCTCTCCCTACCAAAGGAAATAAGTCACTATCAAACTGCTCGCCCTATCGAAATACCAAAGGTGTAAAGTCTTGAATAGAACAGAAATTCAAGAAAGCAAAGATGAAAATACAAAGAAGACAGAGTGTAGTACTAGTGCCATACCCATTCCAGGGGCATGTAACATCTATGCTGCAACTTGGGAGTATACTTCATTCTCAAATCTCAAGGCTTTTCTGTCATAGTTGCACATACTGAATACAATGCTCCTAATTATTCCAATCATCCCGAATTCTTCTTTCATTCTATGAACGACGGATTACAGGGAATTGACATGTCATTCCCGAGTTAGAGAACATATATGATATGAACGAGAATTGCAAGGTGCCCCTGAGAGATTACTTTGTTAGGATGATGGAAGAGGAAGAGGATGTTCGAGGTGAGCAGCTCGCGTGTATTATTTATGACAACGTCATGTTCTTTGTCGATGAAGTGGCTACTCAAATGAGGCTTCCCAGCATTGTCCTGCGCACTTTCAGTGCTAGATATCTAAACTCTATGCTCACCATTTTTCAGCAACCAGAAAAATATTTTCCTTTTGAAGGTATGAAAACAAACACATACTCTGTTTCAAGATTCAAATGATTTTTTTTTTCAAATTCAATACTACAAACAATAACTATGCTTCAGTTCGTTGGGATCGGCTATATGAATTCTCACCGACCGTGTTCCTCATTTAAATTCATCTCCGACCAACATTATACAAAATAAGAAAAACGAAGAGTACTAGAAGTAATAGGGTCAAAAGACTCCTACAAAGCATAGGACTTTTAGAAAACGTATTAACAACAACAACAACAAAGTACCCCATGCAATCCCACAAGTGGGGTATTGGGAGGGTAGGGAGGCTGTTTCCGTAAGACCCTCGGCTCAAGAGAAAGCACAATAAATGATGTCAGCCAAAATCGACGAAAGTAAAGAAGTCAAGGCAAGATACTATAGAATAAACATTAAGAAAAAAAGTAACAGTAGCAAACTAATGCTGTAATCGTAAACATATTAACATGAGTAAGATATATTCTCAACTAATTGGTATCACCTGTAATCTTTTTTACCGTTATGCTCTATCTTTCGCTAAGTTTGCATTGATTACTCACTGCAATTCCAGATTCTCAGCTGTTGGATCCGTTGCCGGAGCTTCATCCACTAAGGTTTAAGGATGTACCATTTCCAGCCGTCAACAATACAGTTCCAGAACCAGTACTAGAGTTCTGTAGAGCAATGAGTGATATAGGATCATCTGTCGCGACTATTTGGAACACGATGCAAGACTTGGAGAATTCAATGTTGTTATGCCTTCAGGGACATTACAAGGTTCCCTTCTTTCCAATAGGGCCTTTTCACAAAATGGCGCCTTTGGCCTCATCGACTAGCATACTACAAGAAGACAACAGTTGCATAGAGTGGCTCGACAGACAAGCTCCTAACTCTGTTGTCTATGTCAGTTTGGGAAGCCTAGTAAGAATTGATGACAAAGAGCTAATTGAAACTGCTTGGGGATTAGCTAACAGTGAGCAACCGTTCTTGTGGGTAATTCGACCGGGCTCTATCTCTGGCTTTCAATGGGCTGAGGCACTGCCTGATGGTTTTGAGAAAATGATTGGAGAAAGAGGCCGGATAGTGAAATGGGCTCCACAAAAACAAGTGCTTGCACATCCCGCGGTAGCAGGCTTTTTCACTCATTGTGGTTGGAATTCTACGCTTGAAACTATTTGTGAAGAAGTCCCTCTGATATGCAGGCCACTTTTCGCAGACCAACTGGTGAACGCGAGGTATCTGAGCCAAATATATAAGGTTGGGTTTGAATTGGAGGTGATCGAGAGAACGGTTATAGAGAAAACGGTAAGGAAACTCATGATAAGTGAAGAAGGGAAAGATTTGAAGAAAAGGGTAGTAGAAATGAAACAAAACATAGTTGCTGGTATGCTGGCGGATAGTTCTTCACATAAGAATCTGAATGATTTGGTAGCCTTCATTTCTTCCTTGCCCACACGGCGCGCTCCACCAACGCCTGTTGTCGGGGCAATCATGAGCTCAAACCATATACCAAGCAAGTGTATCATAGAGTCCTGATGTGTATTTGTTCAGATCCCCGCTATTCAAGTGCCTGCTCAGTATGTTTACCAGAGAGTGACATGTAAGGGTTATTTCCTCTCTGATCATGAATTGGTGAGTAATAAATAGGTGCTCATTACGAAGAGCTTGTTCGACCAAACTTCCAAAATCTGCTTATTTTGAAGAGCATCTCAGTCATAATAAATTTTCAGGGAAACACTTCGCGAGAATATTAATTTGTGTTTAGCTAAATCAGTTGAGAAATGCTTGTCAATTTTACAGAAGAGAAAGATTCTAGTAGCTGAAGATAAGAAATTTCACCAAGAAGATTTAACATCTAATATATATATATATTTGTGCTTAAGGGAATTCCCCCCTCTAGATCCACCCCTACACACACAAAAAAAAAAAAACAAATTAGTAGATGTACAAAGGAAAAAAAACATGTTTTAAAATTTAATTTGTTAAAAACATGCACATAAGAAGATCAATATTTGCTTTACATATTCTTTAAGAAGAAATTAAAGGATATAGTTTCATTTCATCAATACAGTTCATTACACAAAAAAACCAAGTATCACATGCAGATTCTGTTATCCTACCCATAAGGCCAAAAAGATGGACTGAATACTGAATTATTGGATTAAAAGACAAACATATAAAAACAAACAATACTATTGTCAAGTTCGATGCCTCTTCCATTTGTATCTATCGTTACATAAGGCTTCAAAAAAGTCTTAGTTCTAGGTTTACACTCCCTTTTTATGATTATAAATGGTGAGTTGTCCCAATTTCATCACCACTCATCCTGTATTAAGTAGCAGCAGTATATTCCAAACTCCTCAGAGTTCCTAATTTGAGAGCTATATATAAACTCCTTCAAGAACACTATTACGTCGCCCTACCAAAAGAAATAAGTCACTATCAAACTGCTCGCCCTATCGGAATACCATAGGTGTAAAATCTTGAATAGAACAGAAATTCAAGAAAGCAAAGATGAAAATTCAAAGGAGGCAGAGTGTAGTACTAGTGCCGTACCCATTCCAGGGGCATGTAACACCTATGCTGCAGCTTGGAAGCATCCTTCATTCTCAAGGCTTTTCTGTCATAGTTGCACATACTGAATACAGGGCTCCTAATTATTCCAATCATCCCGAATTTGTCTTTCATTCCATGGACGACGGATTGCAGGAATAGACATGTCATTCCCGAGTTTAGTGAATACATATGATATGAACGAGAACTGCAAGGCACCCCTCAGAGATTACCTCGTTAGGATGATGGAAGAGGAAGAGGATGTTCGAGGTGAGCAGCTCGCGTGTATCATTTATGACAACGTCATGTTCTTCGTTGATGAAGTAGTTACTCAACTGAGACTTCCCAGCATTGTCCTGCGCACTTTCAGTACTGCATATTTAAACTCTATGCTCACCATTTTTCAGCAACCAGAAAAATATTTTCCTTTTGAAGGTATGAGAACAAACACAAAAATTGTTTCCGATTCAATACTGCAACAATAACTATGCTTTAGTTCCAAACTTGTTGGGGTCGGCTATATGAATCCTCACTGGCCTTGTTCCTCATTTAAATTCATCTCAGGCCAACGTTATACAAAATAAGAAAAACGAAAAGTACTGTAAGTAATAGGGCCAAAAACTCCTAGAAAGCATAGGACCTAAAGTAAAAGTGTTAACATGACTATATATTCTCAACTAATTGGTATCGCCTATAATCTAGTCTTTCATTATGCTCTATCTTTCGCAAGTCTGCATTGATTACTCACTGCAATTCCAGATTCTCAGCTGTTGGATCCGTTTCCGGAGCTTCATCCCCTCAGGTTTAAGGATGTACCATTTCCAGCCATCAACAATACAGTTCCAGAACCGGTACTAGAGTTCTGCAGAGCAATGAGCGATATAGGATCTTCTGTTGCGACTATTTGGAACACAATGGAAGACTTGGAGAATTCAATGTTGTTACACCTTCAGGAACATTACAAGGTACCTTTCTTTCCAATAGGCCCTTTTCACAAAATGGCGCCTTTGGCCTCGTCGACTAGCATACTACAAGAAGACAACAGTTGCATAGAGTGGCTCGACAGACAAGCCCCTAACTCTGTCCACTATGTCAGCTTGGGTAGCCTAGTAAAGATAGATGACAAAGAGCTAATTGAGAGTGCTTGGGGATTAGCCAACAGTGAGCAACCGTTCTTATGGTAGGAGAAAGAGGCCCGGCCCTGGCTCTGGCTCTCAATGTGCTGAGGCACTGCCGGATGGTTTTGAGAAAATGGTAGGAGAAAGAGGCCGGATAGTGAAATGGGCGCCACAAAAACAAGTGCTTTCACATCCCGCAGTAGCAGGCTTTTTCATTCATTGTGGTTGGAATTCTACGCTTGAAAGTATTTGTGAAGAAGTCCCTTTAATATGCAGGCCACTTTTAGCAGACCAAATGGTGAACACGAGGTATCTGAGCCAGATATATAAGGTTGGGTTTGAATTGGAGGTGATCGAGAGAATGGTTATAGAGAAGACAGTAAGAAAACTCATGTTAAGTGAATGCACCCCATACAAATAGTGTCTCCATATTCATAAGGCGAACACTACCGCGGCCAATTCCAATCATGAGTTGGATAATTCCTCTCATGTATCTTCAATTGTCGAAATGCATACACAATTACTTTTCCAAACTGCATCAAGACATATCCTAACCCAACCCTAGAGGCATCACAATAGATTGTGAATCCTTCTTGTCCCGATGGTAAGGTTAGGACTGGTGCAGTAGTCAACAACTTCTTCAGTTTCTGAAAACTTGCTTCACATACTTCTGACCACTGGTACTTAACCGATTTCTGAGTCAATCGGGTCAAGGGAGCAGCAAAACTAGAGAAACCTGTTGGAAATTAGCCTTTGGCGGGGAGATGCGTCCACCCATCTTTGATGAATTAAACACTAGTGTTCCGTATGTTGGAGACCTCGTCTCTTTACACATGCATGATCTACGAAGTGAGTAGATGACCGTAGGGCCAAGAATCGTCTAATTTCGTTGAGAAATGAAAGAGATATTGGTCCACGAAGTAAGGTGTTTGAGACATGGAAATGTGGTGTGGGACAAATCTACCACATCGGTGGGAATAGGAAGAATTGCTCTCTATATAAGTCTCAAATTGGTAAAGGGTTTGGGACCCCAAGGGGTATCCCATGTGTTTAAAGGAGGGAAGACCTAGATGTGCTTGGGTTCAAGGCTAAGCCCACACGCGCGCCGCCGCCGCCTGGCCCAAATCCTGCTCCGGCCAGTTTGGATATTATCTTTTGGACCAGAGAACTCGCCAGATGTACGCTTTGATCCCTGAAGTTTCATATGTACAGCTTTGGACCGTAATTCTTTCATATGTCTGATTTGGTCCCTGAAGTTTCAATATTTACAGCTTTGGTCCCAATTTACGGAGACTTTTTCTCTCTTGTTGATCTGCGTTTTGGAGCATTAACCAGCCATTATTTGGCTGATTAATTCCTCCATTAACAGCCCATTACTTGGGCATTAGGCGACGCTTTCAATGGCTATTAACGGCCATTACTTGGTCGCTTTAATGCCCTCCTAATGGCCATTAACAGCCATGTTTTGGCAGTTGGACAGCCCTTCTCCTTGCTATAAATTGAGCCTTCTTTGGCTCAAATCACAGCAGAAAGGAGACGAAAAACTGGCAAAGACAACAAAGAAAAACACACGAAAAACAAAAAAGAAACAAGCGTAAAAACACACTAAAACAAAAAGAAACACCACTGAAAACTGTCACGAAAATAGCTCAAAACAAAGGAGCAAATTGTCACGAAAATCGGTGAGCAAACCCACACATATACACAAGATATACACTACAGAGACACACTATATACACAGAGACAAAAGAGAAGAGTATTGAGAAACTCTTCCTTCCTATTCCATATCTTCAGCAAGACGAGTCATATTTGTTTTCTTCGCCAGGCTCAACCTATTGGCTTTGTAGTGTTGAGATTAAAGTGTTGTTTTATCTTGGGAGACTATTGCCCGCTAACGTAAAAGCATATATACGGGGCAATCTTGTCTTAAGGATAGAGGGCTATCCTCGACTCAACACACAACGTTGTAACCATCTAGATTTAGTTGTTTCTTGATTTCAGGTTATCAAGATTCAAGGCACAACAAACTTGCATAGCTTCTCAACATTGGCTTTGCAAGGTGATCAAGATTCAAGACACAACACACATGCGGCAGTTTTGAAGATTGACCATTTATTTATCCTTTCGAACATTTGTAATAGTTATTACTTCCCGTACTGCTTTATAAAGTACCATAGAAATTCCAACAATTTAAGACAAGTTTGTATAGTATTACTATTAGTGTTCGAAAGATGTCGGTCAAAAGTTGTGTGACCAAATCTGGATATGGAAATGGTTTTCTGGTAGAAGAGAGTGATGATGATGAACGTATTCATAGTGTCACCGCTACCAAGACTGGTGGGAACAAGCGCTCTCGACAGCCTGAGGATGTCAACTGGGACAAGAGGAGAAGACTGAAGATGTACTTCTATCTTGCAGCAGAAGGCCTGTATCTATCCCAGACAAAAGATCCGAATAATGGTAAGAAGGAACTGGGCCGGTCGGTCGATGAAGTGGTCAAGTAAGCCAGAATCCGAAATTGGGATAAGTATTTTTCTTACTTGTCAAGAATAAAGATTAGATGATGAGTATTTTTCTTACTTGTCAAGAATAAAGATTAAATGATGTCTGATTAAAAATGGATTAAAGTAAGGAGGAATATGAAAATAATTTATATTCCTTACGCTTTAAAAATCAGAAGTTTAATCTCATCTTCTTTTCCGTTTAAAGATTGGATTGTAAAGCAGCTTAAAAAGATCCGTTCTTTTAAGAGTAATTATTAAAAGTGTGTAAAGTATGTTCGCACATACGAGGGAGTAAGATCCACTGACTGTGCGAAAACTGTTACAACTCTTAAGTAAGCGCCAAGAATTATCTGGGCACCAATCATAACGGAAGAAGTCTATAAGTTAAAGACGTAGAACCTGTCATACTATTTGGCAGAAGATCCTTCATAGGATGATATTGGACACTCAGTCATACAAAGCCTCAGGCGGCTGGAGTGGGCCAAAATTCCTTTGATATGATGATATTGGACACTCGGTCATACAAAGCCTCCGGTGACCTGAGTGGGGCGTAATTCATTTCATAGGAAAAGTAATGGACACCTAGTGTGGTGGGCCGAGTTTCCAGGTCTTAATGATCGAAGGCCTAAAGAAAGGCAAGAAAGAAATTGGACACTCCCGCCAAAGCAAGCGAAGTGGGCAGTATCGAGATCACATATGATCCAAGTTACGCCTAACCACGGGCAAGAGGTTGTTCATGTGAAGCAACGCCACCTCTAAAATCAAAGGGCCGGGAGAGGTTGTCCTCAATAGGACTTCAGGGAATGAGATCACTCTAAAAGAGGTGATACATGTTCCTAACTTGGTTTAAGGGACGTTGTTGGTCAAGTTGGTTTGAGACTAGTCCAACAGGTCTGTAATAACTAAGAATTGTACAATATGTCTATAGCCCAATGAATGATATATTTGTAATCCGTGCATCTATGCCATCATAGATTAAGACACGTTAAATAGTAAGTCATTCAAAAGCTAACGATGTTGAGATTGTTGCCTCCTTTCGACATAAACCCTCAAAATGAATGTGAGGTAGGGGAAGAGGCAAAATCACCTTTCCAAATTCCGTCAAGGGAATAGCAAAAGAAGCACCGCTCCTCTAGAACTTAGTCACACCTACTTGGGCGATTTGAAGTTTATACAAAATAGAGGGGGGAGACAAGCACGTTGTGACCTTCATTGATGATGGTACAACGTATGGAATCCTTTGTTTGTTAAAAAATAAAGATGAAGTTGTTGAAGCGGATAAGCGCTACATCAACTAAGCCTATGGATTGCGAAATTCATAGCGATAGAGGGGGAGAATGTGAAGCATCGTTCATTAAACGACTGTTCATTTCTCACCTCACCCAACGGTGTTAGCCAAGCGCAAAGTCGCACGCCCAAATTATGTGGGGTGGCTTGGTAAAAGTTGGAACACTAAACAGTCGATTGTACCTAAGGCTGTAGATTGCATATCCACTAGATCCGCAAATAACAAGAGTGATGATCGCCTCTTGGCGTGAAAGAATCTTGAATTCTTTGAAGATAGCTTTCCTTGAAAAAGGAAAAAGGAGTAATTGCTCAAGGTTAACAAGAACCCGCGAGGGCCTGATGTCAAACTAGACGCCCGTATCTACAGGACTCGAAAGTTGCTGGCTATCCGGAACTTAATATTCCAGATCTGCAGAACTCAGGGATTCTAGATGTTGAACCGAGACGGAGCAAATAAGGGGACAAAGACTTGTTCCAGTCCTTCTAGCTTGTAGGGTTAAGAATGAACCATGGATAATTAACAAATAAATGTCATCTCCAAAAGCACTGCTTTGGAAAGAAGCTACAAAGAGAGAAATAAACTCTATCATATAGAACCATACTTGCGTAATGGTTTATCTTCCTCCGGGAAAAGAATCTTTGGGTTGTAAGATATGCTCCCCTGTGAGTAGCTTCACATCCAGGGCCATTGCAGTCTTGCGTGGCATGAATGTTGAATTAGCCTTCCCAACCGGAGAGTTGGAAGAAGAGGGTCAGAGTTGGTTTGCTGAACTGTTGGGCTTCTTCCTGAACTTTCATTTTGGTCCCTGAAATGTTTACATTTTGGTCCTGAAAGTTTCAGATAAAACAGAAATAATGAATCTGACCACAGAAACATTGACTCTGAAATTAGAAAGCCAACAGTTGGAGAATCAACAGTCTGAAAGTAAAAGTCATATTGAAACAAAGTGCCGATATGACAGAAATGGGTATCCCAGATGACATCTTAGGAATTGGATTTCTAAGACATCTAACTGATCGTCGATAGTTGTGAGTCTCGTTGAAGCCACCAATGGATATGAATCATAGAACTTATTGGAATCATGGTGCACCCATAGACAAGGAGCGATATGCTCAGGTCATGTGTAGTTCAATGTATTGTACACACTACAACCGACCTGGTATCGGCCTACAAAGCAGATCAGTTAAACTAAGGTTCATCGATGATTTTAATACATGATCGGTAGAACGCGTTAAGTCGGATATGACGATATCTGAATTATTTGCTTATCTACAGATTATAGTATTACGGATGTCCTGTTACGGGAGAACACAGTGATGCAACCGACATCGATCTGAAGAACACCAAAGCCACAAGTAAATGTGCATGGTGGGTCTTGGAAAATCCTCTAAGCAAACTTGCATCGGCCGATTCATGATGGAATCGGAGTTTATCGCTTTATACAAAGCATGAAAGAAGTTGAGTAACTTCACGGCTCCTTAGAGGACGTCCCTTATTGGGAGATACTGTGTCTTGGCAGCTTATACATCGTGGCTTGCCGGTCGGCTTCAGGAAGGACACGGATGACGGCGTCTGAACATATCTTTAGGATCTGTCGGAGACATAAGACCGTATGGCAGTTGATCATCACGGATGTCACATCCTTGTTTACTAACTAAGGGACTACCCGAGATCAAGTGTTACGCGATCTAGGGGAATTGGCTTAAAACCCAAACAATACGAACCTTTGCGGTGGAAACCCAACCATACTGATTGGAGATCCCAAGAATTTGGTTCAATGGGAAAACTAAGCGGCAAAAGGTTCAGTTGAGCGCTTCGGTGGAAGCAAGAGCACCTCGGATGATGATTTCTGTAGAGAAACATGAATCCAAAGCTGTTCCCGCGATAGACATTAAAGTGCTACCTGCATGGTGGGTAAAGGTTAAGCTTCCAAACCTTTTAAAAGATCCTCAAACGGTTGAGGTTAAGGTTGTGGAACTTTTAATGATTCCTAACACTTGTGAAGTGGGGTATAGCAGGATACCTTGTAGGAGATCACCTATTTAAGTGCGAGGATGGCCGACTCAAATGAACGCACTTAAGAATCCAAGTGTGTCCATGGCCACAGGACGTAAACGTAAGAAGGAAAATGAATAAGAAGAGTTATTGTGTTGATATCGTTGTCTTGGCTTACACTAAACACTGACGGTTCAAGACATCACGTTCACCGCGCAGTAAGTAAGTCCGATGGTATTCAACTAGGGAAGGTTCAAAGCGTAAGCTACCTATCCTGATGCAATATCTTTTATTGAAAGATTCTTTGAAATGTAGGCACCTTGTGTGCGCCACAATCTCTCTTTCATAGAGGGATTGTTGGAAATTAGCCTTTGGCGGGGAGATGCGTCCACCCATCTTTGATGAATTAAACACTAGTGTTCCGTATGTTGGAGACCTCGTCTCTTTACACATGCATGATCTACGAAGTGAGTAGATGACCGTAGGGCCAAGAATCGTCTAATTTCGTTGAGAAATGAAAGAGATATTGGTCCACGAAGTAAGGTGTTTGAGACATGGAAATGTGGTGTGGGACAAATCTACCACATCGGTAGGAATAGGAAGAATTGCTCTCTATATAAGTCTCAAATTGGTAAAGGGTTTGGGACCCCAAGGGGTATCCCATGTGTTTAAAGGAGGGAAGACCTAGATGTGCTTGGGTTCAAGGCTAAGCCCACACGCGCGCCGCCGCCGCCCGCCCGTCCCGTCCGGTTCCGGTTCCGGGTTCCGGGTTCCGGGTTCTCGGGTTCTCGGGTCCACGGGTCCACGGGTCCACGGGTCCACGGGTCCACGGGTCCACGGGTCCACGGGAACAGGCAGCAAACAAGCAGAAAAACACACGAAAACAGGCAGCAAACAGGAAACAAACACCACTGAAAACTGTCACGAAAATAGCTCAAAACAGTGAGCAAATTGTCACGAAAATCAGTGAGCAAACCCACACATATACACAAGATATACACTACAGAGACACACTATATACACAGAGACAAAAGAGAAGAGTATTGAGAAACTCTTCCTTCCTATTCCATATCTTCAGCAAGACGAGTCATATTTGTTTTCTTCGCCAGGCTCAACCTATTGGCTTTGTAGTGTTGAGATTAAAGTGTTGTTTTATCTTGGGAGACTATTGCCCGCTAACGTAAAAGCATATATACAGGGCAATCTTGTCTTAAGGATAGAGGGCTATCCTCGACTCAACACACAACGTTGTAACCATCCAGATTTAGTTGTTTCTTGATTTCAGGTTATCAAGATTCAAGGCACAACAAACTTGCGGCAGTTCTCAACATTGGCTTTGCAAGGTGATCAAGATTCAAGACACAACACACATGCGGCAGTTTTGAAGATTGACCATTTATTTATCCTTTCGAACATTTGTAATAGTTATTACTTCTCGTACTGCTTTATAAAGTACCATAGAAATTCCAACAAAACCTTCTACAAATCTTCTATAATACCCAACCAAACCCAAGAAACTCCTAACTTCTGTAGGAGCGGTAGGTCTTGGCCAGTTCTTCACTGCTTCTATCTTTTGGGGGTCTACCATAATTCCATCCCTTGACACAACATGGCCCAAGAAGGCTACATTTTCCAACCAAAATTCACACTATGAAAATTTAGCATACAATTTCTCCTGTTTTAAGACTTGAAGCACTACCCTCAGATGCTCTTCATGTTCTTCAACACTCTTGCTGTAAATTAGAATATCATCTATGAATACAATCACGAACAGATCTAAGAATGGTTTGAAGATTCTGTTCATTAGATCCATAAAAGATGCTGGGGCATTGGTTAACCCGAAGGACATGACCAAGAACTCATAATGGCCATATCGGGTTCTAAAGGCTGTTTTGGATATATCATCAGGATTTATTTTCAGCTGGTGATATCCCGAATGAAGGTCAATCTTGGAAAAATAACTGGCTCCCTGAAGTTGGTCAAAAAGATCATCGATTCTTCGTAATGGATATCGGTTCTTGATCGTGACCTTATTGAGTTGTTGATAGTCGATGCACATTCGGAGCGAACTATCTTTCTTCTTCACAAAAAGAACTGGTGCACCCCAGGGGGAAACACTAGGCCTTATAAAGCCCTTATCCAGAAGGTCTTTCAATTATTCTTTTAACTCTCTCAATTCAACTGGGGCCATTCGATATGGAGGAACAGAAACGGGTCTTGTACCCGGAATTAACTCTATAGCGAACTCCACTTCTCTATCCGGAGGAACGCCTGGAAGATCTTCAGGGAAAACCTCCGGAAAATTACGAACAATAGGGACAATATGCACTTCGGGAGACTTTTTCTGGGTATCCATTATATTAGCCAGGTAAGAATATTCCACTTCGTGACTTCTTAATAACTTTTGAGCCCTAAGAAAGGAAATAAGCCGACTCGAGGGTGTTCCAACTCTATCCCTTATAAAAACTTCTGGTTCCCCGGAAAAAGATAATTTTACAATCTTTTGCCGGCAATCCAACGTGGCATAACATGCTGACAACCAATCCATACCCAAAAGAATGTCAAAGTCTACCATATCAAGTAATACCAAGTATGTTGTTGTTCCCCTGCCACTTACTTCTAATGGAAAATTTTTAATTACTCGAGAGGCCCAAACTGAGGCCCCCACTGGTGTTATGACTTCAAAGGGTTCACTTAAACAAGAAGGTTCTACATGTAGACTCTTAGCAAAACCCATTGACACATATGAAAAAGTAGAGCCGGGATCATATAATAAAAGTGCAGGAATACTTGAGACCAACAAAATATTTGTGACCACCGCATTAGATGCCTCCGCCTCATTCCTCAGGGGCAAAGCATAGAGCAGATTAGGGTTGTTGGACTATTGACCTCTCTGACTCTGTCGGGACTGATTGCCCTGATTTCCCTTGTGGGAAGTTGTGGTCGCTTCTTACCTCCCATGAGAAAACTGAGTTTGGGTTCTCTTCTTGCAATCTTTGACATAGTGGCATGGTTCTCCACAATTATAACAACCTTTCTGTGAGAACCTGCATTCTCTAAAATATTTCCTTTGATAAATCTTACAGACCGGTTTGTCACTCCCTGCGTTGGGGTTGGTGGCCTCGGCATTGCTACCTTGATGATTGAACCATTTATGCCATTGGGGCCTGTAATGAGACTGGCCTACTAACTGGCTCAGTTTTGAAGAACCCCTACTACCTTCTTGTCTCTGGTTTTGATTCTGATTAAAGGATCCCGACGATCGAAACCTCTTATGCGAATGCTCTCTTTTTGCTTTAGCAAAACCTTCTACCCTCATTGTCATGTCGACGATCTAAAGGTAAGTTCGATCATGGGCTAATGCCACTACCTTCTATGCCAAGTTTGGGTTTAAACCCTCAACAAATCTTTTGACCTTCTCCCTTTCCGTAGGAACAATGTGTGCGTTGTATGCCGACAATATCATGAATTGGGTATCGTATTCTTACACAATGCGGTCCCCTTGTTTCAACTGTTCAAACTCACGTCTGAGCGCATCTTTTCGGGTGTTAGGCATATACTTCTCAATGAATGCTACTATGAATCCCCCCATGTCATTGGTGGTGACATCGGGGAACAATTTCTTCTAAAATTCCTCCACCATACCCATGCGTCGTCCACTAAACGTGCGCTTACCAAATTGACGCCATGCGTCTCCACACATCCTAGGGTAAACATTAGGTCTTCTACCTTATCGAGGAACACTATCGGGTCGGACTTGGAGTCCTTCCCCGTGAAGATAGGTTCCATTCTCCTTATAAAAATTTGAGCAAGGAGTCCTCTTTACTATCTCCATATAACATCTTTGCTCTTCTAAACGAGGAGTGGAAATCACCCGTGATGGAGTTGACTATTATTTGTAGCATGACTCCAATCGGATAGTCGAAAAAGGTCTGGTCAAATAAATACCTCTTCCGTCTAGCCCTAAGTAAATCCGTATAACGTGCAATTATGGCATCCATATACGTGCCAAAATCGTCTCCTGGCTCCATCCTACAGTCCATGAACTCCTCCTGGGCTCGCATTATCCTTTTCGTTTCTATGAGTACTTCCCTCTTGGTTGGAACTCGTATTGTAACCATATCTACAAAAATAACTGTTAGTTAGTTTATCGTTGTATATTCTCCTTTCCTAATCCGTTTGAAGGAGGTAATACGAGAACCAAGTCTTTGAAAAGACTCAAGATAGGCACGAGGAGAGTATGAAGAAAGTGAAACTGTTTAGGATGTTATCCCGTTCACTTATTACTAAGGTGGCGCACACGCCGTCGCAATAAGTAACCGTTCAAACATCGAACTCGAAGAAATTTCCTAGAATCTCCTAATCTAGTTTAGCTCTGATACCAACTTGTCACGCCCCGACTTTTCTCAAGTCTTCCCTTAGGGCGTGATGGAACCTGAACAACTTTCCCTTTTCCCCAGGCGAACCATTTTAATACACTCCTTTCCAAATTAAACCTGTATTTAAGTGCGGAAGTAGTAATAACAATAAAAGTAAAAATGTTTTGTATTTAATTAATAAGAGCGCGAGCCCATGCTCGTGCAACCATAACCTCTACCTAGATTCAATGGAAATTCCACATATGGAAATAGAAATTTCAAAGTTTGAAAGGAAACCATCTCATATGGGGCATCACCCGAGATAATGAGACTGACTTCTCCCACCTACTTATTTGAGAACGATAGTCACCACATCCGAAGCAATGGATTGGTGAAACAAATGGGACTGCGGGACGATCGCTAGCCCTGTTGCGGAACCTTCCCCTTGTCTCGCTTTCCTGAAGCATGCTAGATAAAATAGTCAGCCCTACCATCCGAGGCTGAGTGAGAACCTCGCCTTACAAGCCAAGTAACCTCACAATATTCTAATTACAATCATATTATATACGTAATAAGCATGTTGTAAAAAACATATTACAACACTTCAATATATAAGTCAATAAATATTCACGTGCAAAATCTCCTCCCCAATCGTCCTAGGAAATACTTAGTTTAACCAGTATCTCTGCTTTATCCCATATAACATATTATATATTTGTTGCGGTACGTGCAACCCGATCCAATGTATTTATATATTTGTTGTGGTACGTGCAACCCGATCCAATGCATATATATATTTGTTGCGGTACGTGTAACCCTATCAAATGTATTTATATATTTGTATATATATGTTCAAAAGACTCAAAAAATATTTCCTTCTTTCAACTTTTCGCCCTTCCGCTTGCAAGGGTTATAACTCTCGAACCGAACTTCAAATAAGGTGTTTCATATGCCGAGTCGAAGGTAACACGGGGATCTATCACTATCCCAAGTTTTCTCTGATAATGCTTAGTATAACTAATACCAATTCACGCAAGAAACAACCCTATGAAAACTATCTCGCCAGAATTTTGTAAAACAAAGCACAATTTTAAAACAGTCATAACATTTTATCCGTGAGTCGGATTTATCTCCGTAAAGTATCGAACTGCCGAGAACATAGAAGTCTAGAACTATTATTCAGCACAACTTTTTGGATTCCTCACCGAAACATTCAGTTCTTTTATTTTAACCACTCTCTAAAACTATTTCACCAGATTTTTGTAAAAACAAAACACAATCTTAAAATAGTCATAACTTTTTATCCGTAAGTCGGATTAATCTCTGAAAGTATCAAACTGTCGAGAACAGAGAAATCTAGAATTCTTATTCATCACAACGTTTCAGATTTCTCACCGAAACATTCAGTTCTTCCGTTATACGTTCTACCTTCCGGATTTCATTCGATCCGAGACAGAAACTTTGAACTGCGATAACTCTAAAACCTTATGTTTGTTTTAGCCCCGCTTGGGATCAATCTGATCGTGAAGGAGAGATGTACAACCCTGTAAAATTTCATCCAAAACACAGCGAAACGGATTATAATTTCATGATCATTGTTTCAACATCCGGATCATATTCTAATATGTATTGTAACTTTAAAATAAGGGATTATACTAAGAATTATGAGTGAGAGAACTCACTTTTATTACTTCGTACTGCAAACGAACTTCCAAACTCTAACTAATCCTTTCCCATCTCGCTCTCTTGTATTTTTCTGATTTTTGCTCTTGGTATTTTTTCTGAATTTCTATTCTTTGTGCTAAGTGTTTTCTTTTGTGCTATGTAGAATATATAGTGAGTTGTGTGTGTAACTTGTGGGAGGTGGAAGAAGAAGAGGTTAATGGAGATGAAAATGGGAAAAACGTGCCGGCAATGGGGTAATGGGGGTTTTAATGAGGGAGAACAAGGGGGGGGGGGAACGTGTATTATTATTATTATTATTATTATTATTATTATTATTATTATTATTATTATTATTATTATTATTATCATCATTTTGTAACAACAAATCAGGACTTTACAGTCTCATATTGCCTTAGCCGAACTAAGAGTCATGATTCTGGAAAAAATAGTAGGAGATACTGCAGCATAGAGACACTCATTCGCCTTCGACTTTCTGGTCTTCTTCTCTTTATGAGTTTTGATCTGAGCTATGGTTAGATTTTTTGGTAGAGGAGGTACATCGTAGTCTTCATCTACAGTCTCCCATAAATCACACGCATCCAAATAAGCTTCCATTCTCACTGCCCAAACTTGATAATTTTCTCCATCAAACACTGATGGAGCCATAGCAGTGAAACAACTCTCACCTTCCATTGTTTTACTGGTCTTTTCCAGAAGCATATTTGGTTGATGTTTCGGGTAAACACTCAGTCAAATAACCTCAAAAGTCTCTCAAAGATCCCTTAAGAAGAGGGGCTTTGATACCAATATGTTAGTGTTTAACATAGGAGAATAAAACTAACAATAGAAGATAAAGAGAGATATTATTGAGTTGAATGAATAGTTGTTTAAATACAACAGAAATTCTAACAGATCTGCAGTAAAAAATTGAAACTGAATTTTCTAATAATCAGGAATAAATCTACCAACAACTACATGCCTAAAGAATAGGAAATCAACAAACAAAAACTTATCCAGAAAATAAACAATATCTTCCGCAAGTAAAAATACATCAGCAGCTATGTCATCATGCCAACTCAACATTGACTAACAGCTCATGAGGCAGATTTCAACAAAAGTGATCATTCAAATTTACACCTATACCACAAACAAGTACTAACGCAGACTAGTAAGAGATAAATCTCATCTATTTCAGCTTGTAAGCAAATTGGATAATAAAATTCCAGCTAGTAAGCATAGTAGGCAAATCTTATCCAGGGTGGGAGAAGCACTTTGTGAAAGTAGCATTTTGTATTTAGCTAAATCATTTGAGAAGTGTTTTTGTCAATTTCAGAGAAGAGAAAACTTATAGTAGAAGATATTCATAAAATTGGATAATATTATATACTCATTGACGGAGACAGGATTTTTACCAAAAAGGTTTAACATCTACTATATATACATTAAACAAAAATTACCTTGTATATAAAGTGTAAATTTTCTGCGGAGGGAGTTCCTTCCCCTTTAGCCCCTGTTGGAAATTTGTCTTTAGTGAGGGGTTGTGTCCACCCATATTTAATGATTTAAACACTAGGGTTCCGCATGTTGGAGGCTTTGTCTCTTCACACGTGCATAATCTACTAAGTGAGTAGATGACCGCAGGGCCAAGGATCGTCAAATTTCGTTAAGAAATAAAAGAGATATTGGTCCACGAAGTAAGGTGTTTGAGGTATGGAAATATGGTGTGGGACAAATCTACCACATCGGTGGGAAAATGAAGAATTCTTCTTTTTATAAGCCTAAAAAATGGATAAGGGTTTGGGACCCCAAGGGGTAAACCATGTGTTTGAAGGAGGGAGAACCTAGGTGTGCTTGGGTTCGAGGCTAGCCCCACGCGCGTGCCGCCGCCGCCCTCTCGTCCCGTCCGGGCTCGGGTCGGGTCGTGGGCTTCTGGGCTACTTTTGATATTATCTTTTGGATCCCAAACTGCTTAGTATTTACAGTTTGGTCCCTGGAGTTTCAGGAATGATGTCAGCAGCCAGAAAGCCAACCGTTTATGACATTAATCATCTGAAACGTTACATTTTGCACTTACTACAAAATATTTCTGGCCATGACTACACCTCTTAAAGGACCTCTTAACACCTCTCCTCCTCCTAAACACTATATATCGAGACCTGAAATAGATTTGAGGGATAGAATCTCAAAAAGAGAAAAAGGAGAAAACAGAAAAAAAGAGCAGCAAAAACAGTAGAAAGAAAAGAACAGAAACTCTTCCTTTTCCTCTAAATTTTTCATTCCTCAGTAAATCGTTTCATGTTTGTTTTCTTCGTCAGAATCAACCTATTTGCTTTGTAGTGTTGATTAGTTGATGTTTTATCTTGGGAGACTATTGCCCGCTAATGTAAAAGCATATATACGGGGCAATCTTGTCTTAAAGACAGAGAGTCATCTCTCGACTCAGTCATAGTTATAACAATCCAGATTTAGTGTTTCTTGATTTCAGGTTATCAAGATTCAAGACTCAACAAGCTTGCGAAAATTATAATTTTGGCTGTTTGTTTATCCTTTCGAACATTTGTAATAATTATTTACTATTCCCGTACTGCTTTATTTCCAACAACGCCGCCTATGCACACACAAAAAATCAATAGAAAATCTACAAAGGGGAAAAACATGTTTTAAAATTTAATTTGTTAAAAACATTTACATAAAGAAATCAACTTTTCTTGAGATTCTCTTCTTTCTTTACATATTCTTCAAGTAGAAATAAAAATATCTAGTTTCACTTTTAGATTATACACAACAAACAAGTATCACATGCAGATTCTGTTTCTTTTCCCATACGGCCGAATAAACAGCCGAAAAAAAAGATTGGATACTGAATTTTTGGATTAAAGACACACATATAGTGACAGACAATACTACTGTCAAGTTCGATGCACCTTCCATTTGTATCTATCATTACATAAGCCACCAAACAAATCTTAGTTCTAGGTTTAGTCTCCCTTTTTGTGATTAACAATTATGAGTTGTCTCAATTTCCTTGCCGATTCAGAATTTAAAATTTATAAATTTCTATCATTTTAATTAAAAAATAATAATAATTAGATGTACAATTAAATATTATAAATATTTAATAAATTTCTTAGTACAAATATATAATTTGAACAAAAATTATTGAGTTCACGTTAAATCAGTACTTTAAGGCAAGATCCCCCCATGCTCCTCAGAGTTCCAAACTTTGAGAGCTATATATAAACTTTCTTCAAGAATACTATTGTTATAAAATCTTGAATAAAAACAAAATTCAAGAAAGCCGCGATGAAAGTTGAAAGAAGACACAGTGTAGTACTAGTGCCATACCCATTCCAGGGCCATTTAACACCAATGCTACAGCTTGGAAGTATCCTTCATTCGCAAGGCTTTTCTGTCATAGTTGCACATACTGAACACAATGCTCCTAATTATTCCAGTCATCCCGAATTCGTCTTCCATTTGATGGTCGCCGGATTACAGGGAATTGACATGTCATTCCCGAGTTTAGAGAATACATATTGTATGAATGAGAACCGCAAAGCGCCCCCTAAAAAATTACCTCGTTAAGATGTTGAAAGAGGATGTGCAAGGTGATCAGCTCGCTTGTATTATTTATGATAACATCATGTTCTTCGTCGATGATGTAGCCACTCAGCTGAGGCTCCCAAGCGTTGTCCTGCGCACTTTCAGCGCTGCATATTTAAACTCTATGATCACCATTTTTCAGCAACCAGAAAAATATTTTCCTTTTGACGGATGATGAGAAAACCTTTGTTTCAAGATTTAAGTGAAAAATTATGTTGAATTTAGTATTGATTTATTAAAGTGTGTGTTTATCTCATCTAAAAGTTTAAGTTGTTAGAAAACACATTTTTATTTACTTAATTATATTCTCAACATGTCCCTTCATGTGTGGTCCTGAGTCTTTCTTCATAGGCTAAACACGTGTAAATTCTTTTTGATAATGGGGTGGTGAGATTCCATCGCAAAAAACTCTGCCTGCTTTGATACCATATTGAAGTGTGTGACAATATCATCTGAAAAATTAAGCTATTAGAGAAAACACATTTTTATTTAAACACATTTTTATTTACTTAATTATATTCCAAACACTAAAATCATTACTCATTGTAATTCCAGATTCTCAGCTGCTGGATCCGTTACCGGAGCTTCATCCCCTCAGGTTTAAAGATTTACCATTTCCTGCCATCAACAATACAGTTCCAGAACCAGTAATAGATTTCTGTAGAGCAATGAGCGATATAGGATCATCTGTCGCGACTATTTGGAACACAATGCAAGACCTGGAGAAGTCATTACTGTTACGCCTTCAGGAAATAGGCCCTTTTCACAAAATGGTACCTTCGGCCTCATCGACTAGCATAGTAGAAGAAGACAACAGCTGCATCGAGTAGCTCTGACAAGCTCCAAACTCTGTTCTCTATGTCAGCTTGGGAAGCCCAGTAAGTGTAGGGTAAAAAGCGTATAAGAAAGGTTAATCAGGAATGAAAAGCTGAGTCGAAAGATAACTCTTTTTCTTTAAGATAAAATTACCCGGTATAGATGTTTTTACAGTATTGGACAATAGTCTCTCAAGATAAAACAACAACCAACAATACAAAGCTAGTAAGGTTGATTCCGGAGAAGAAAAAAAATATTGAATGGATTGCAAAGAGATGAGAGGATTTTCTGGTTTTGTTTTGTTTTTTTCTATTTTTGAACTGAACAGTAATGTTCAATTTATAGGTGAAGAAGAGGGCGGATTCTGACAGTTGAAGTGAACAAAGTGTAAATAAGAAACATTTCAGGGACCAAAAGATAATTCTAGCCTACGGCCCGAGACCCGACCCGGACCTGGCGGCGGCGCGTGGGGCTTAGCCTCGAACCCAAGCTCACCTAGGTCCTCCCCTTCTTAAAACTCGGGTCACCCTTTGGGGCCCAAACCCTCACTCAAAACTATAGTTAATATAGTCCTCAATCCTTCCATATTCAACTGATGTGGGAGTTCTATTATTTGGCCAAACCAATCCATCAATTTATGTCTCAAACACCTTACTTTGTGCATCAATATATCTTTCATTCCTCAATGAAATTTGACGATACTTGGCATAATATCATCTACTCATTTAGTATATTAGGCATGTGTGAAGAAACAATGTTTTCGATATGCGGGACACATGTATTTAAGTCATTAAAGATGAAAAAAACTCAATCTCATATAGTTAAATTTCCAACAGTAAGAACTGATGACAAGGAGCTAATTGAGACTGCTTGGGGATTAGCTAACAGTGAGCAACCGTTCTTATGGGTTATTCGACCGGGCTCTGCACGGGCTTTCAATGGGCTGAGGCACTACCTGATGGTTTTGAGAAAATGATAGGAGAAAGAGGTCGAATAGTGAAATGGGCGCCACAAAAACAAGTGCTTGCACATCCCGCGGTAGCAGGCTTTTCCCCTCACTTACTGATAAAATTAATTATAATCTTTGTGATATTTGACTAAACACATTAACCTTTAGTTTTTAAAATGTACACTTTCAGTCCCTTTATCTATTAATATTCACAATTTTAAGAATCGTTAATCGTTCACCGTTTAATTATTAATGCACTATATTAAATTTTTATTGTTACTCTACATTTGAGGGTAATATACTTTTAAAAGTAGTTCAAATATAACATATTTCCTCCATAAAAGGACTAAACGCACACATTTTTGTTAAATAAAAGTGAAAAATATTAAGTCATATATCACAAGGGCCAAAGTAATTTTTTCCAATTTTGAGGGACTAAAGTGTGATTCTCCCTCCCAAACAATGCCCGGCAAAACCCTAGCCCCTGAGTCTCTCTGTAACGCGTGCACGCTGTATATAAAGAAGCACTGCTATCAAAACCTAGCATCACTCAACTATGATTCAGCCACCCATAAGAGTAATCTCTTGGGTCTCATCTATCCCTGTTGAATCGAATTGATTTGATTGTACATTCACTTGCTCGATTTTTATTTTTAATTTTGCATTCTTTTGAATGTGCAAAAACATTGGACATGATCCTAAATGATGATGACTTGAAATAAGCTATGGATTAACATCCAAATGAGGCTTTCTTTGTCATAGTTACTCTGATAGGAGATTTTCCTTCTCTCGTTTTTTGTTTTCAATTTTCTGTGCACTAATTAGTTTGTTAGTTGTTTGTATATTATGCTTTATTCCATATCTGATTTGTTTTTTGTTACAACAACCCAGTTTTTCATTCCATATCTGATTTGTTTTTTGTTACAACAACCCAGTTTTCCACACGAACGGGGTCTAGCGAGGATAGAGTGCATCATGTATTATCCTTGTAGTGACACATTTATTTGAATTATCATAGCTTGTTGATTTCTATATATAATGGAAGAGCTAATTTGTTTTAAGGTCTATTAAATTATGCTTATAATCTGAGAGCTAGACTTAAATGCAATTAATTTTAAAAAGGGCAACTTTGCCGAGGTGATCTGTTCTGTTTGATCCTCCCCTTTTCCCCTGTTGCCAATAATGTAATTAGACAAGCTTGGATCCTAGCATGTCTACATTTTTCTAGTCTATAATATTAAAATTATCATTGTTGAGGTTTCATATTTTCCTGGTCATTTTTGTCATTCATGTATATATTGATAGTAGTGTTGAGAGATTGGTACTACTATTTCTAGGAATAGTCTGGCGTAAGTTAGAAAATTTTGATTTCAAAAAAATAAAAATAAAGGCAACTTTGCCGAGGTGATCTGTTATTGTAGATTCCCCTCTTTTTCCCTGTTGCCAATATTTAATTTAGACAAAGCTTGGATAAATTTTGGTTGATATTACTTGTGGTATGATGCCAGCCACTTCGAGCTTGACGACATTCTTGTACCTAAATTCTGTCTTCTGGTTCTTTTTTATTTCCTTGTTCCATAGGTGCATGCATTTTCAAGCTTTGTTTTCTTTTACATAAAGAACTGATAATCATCATATACATTATCTAGCAAACATCCTTAATTACATAAATGAGTTTAAGTGCAAATGAAAAACAGTTTAATGGTGAGATCATCCAATCAATTGATAAGAAAAGAAGCTTCTTTTTCGATTACAAATGCACATAGCAGAACTGAAGAACCTTTGTGTATACTGGAAGAATGATATATGGACATTGGCTATCACATCTTTGAAATGAAAGCATTGCACATTTATGCTCCATTTTGTATGTCCAATGTATGTATGATGCATGACAAAATTAGTCTTATTAGATTACATGAAATGAAGATCCTATGACAAATAAGTAGGTTTTAAATGAAAATTAATATAATACTATCTTTCCTATCTACACAATTCTCCTTGTGAAATGTAGTAAGACTGTAGTGCTAATTTATAGATAAAGGTATTCGGTTGGATTTCTGTTCAAACAAATATTGATATTAGAGACCAATGAGATGTGCCCCCGGACACAGGCGGGTCAAGGTGATTGGGGTACAACCACTCTGAATCCGTGTGGTGACAGTCTTTGCTAAAATATTGCAAGGGATGTTGTTGGGTTCGTGTCCCGTTGGTCCTCTCTCTTGCAGGGCTGCCATTCGTGCATATTTCTCAATTTACATCCCACCTGGCCAATGAGTCTCTGGTACAGATGGGGGGTTTCGCCTTTTGCCTTCACAAAGAGACTAATGAGATGTGGACTTTTTATAATTAAACTAGTAAAGTATCCGTAAAATAGTAGAGAAAAGAATCATAATAAGTTAGTATCTTATATACTTGATGACCATAATTTTTTATTGTCTGATCAATTGTGAAATTTAAAACGTTTGGTCTAGGATTGTAGATAAAAATCCACCAATGAAGGAAATGTTATTTTTGCCATCTCAAATTGTTGTAAGATTTTGTGTTATGTGCAATAAAGGTTCAAAGTTTTTTGAAGAATGCTTAAATTTTTCCAAGAATTTGTTTCATAAGCTATTCACATATTCCAGGCTTAGGTTACAAAGTAGCACATTATTGTCTCGATTTTTCACATGTAAGTTAAGCGGATTGCTGCCTATAGTTACCAACTTAGATATAAAAAAAGTTTATCGTTAAAGAAAATAGCTTATCAGGAAAAGAGAAAATGTTCATCCAAATTGTTGAATAAAAAGATATGGTTGTCTTTCTAGATCTCCAACTCTTCGAATAATCACATTCATATCTTTTTTAAATAATATTAGCATTTTATTTCAGACCATCAAGGAAAGAAAATTATTGTTATGTATAAGAAAACTTATAATTTAACTTATGAAAAGATTTTTTTTTAGTTTTAAACCTTAATTTAGGAGGATAAAATTGTACTCCATGAAAATGCCTTATTTCGGCTAAAAACATGTATCCATAGAGATGAAGAATAAAGAATGTTGCAGTGTTTAAGGGCTATTATGAATTATATGTATCAAATTGTGCGATTTCAATTCACATAAACAGATGTAAGACAGTAAGAGGCCACATTTATCAAATTTTAAATCATTAAAATGGTAAAAGACAATCCTCTCAACCTTGGTTAATATCAATTGAACCTCCAAATAAACTAAAGCAATGGATGCATAATTTTAGGACGCCAGTGCATGATTTTACTATTTAACGATTTTTAATTCAAAAATATAATAACTAATAACTACTACTAACTAATTATACACATGTCAAGATTTACTTATATCACTTGGCTTAATGTAGTGTCTTTTTCTTCTATTTTTAATAATACTAATATACATATCCACGCGATGCGCTGACAATAGTAAAAGACATTAATCGTGTCGAATTGTGATATGTTTGTTTGAACACATTAAGTTATATTATTTTAACAAAATATTAAATACTGTCTAATTTCTCAATGCAATACGCTAATTATCAATATTTCTATGAAATTAAAAAAATATAATCATTAATAACTTTTATGTAAATTTAATTTGTCATCTATTTAGTACTTTTACATTGTCAATATATTTTTCGTTATGTTGTTACTTGACTTGATATCATTATCCAATACTAATCTTTTAATATAGAGAAAATACATCTTTTCACTCTTAAACTTGCATCGAAAATTTACTCTAACAATTAAACTTTACTTGTAACTGTTTACCCTCTATTCATGTCGATAGTGCATTACTTGTAATTGTTTACCCCTAAGTAGAGAAAGTGCAAGAACGAAAAATATTAAAAAAACTGATAAAATAATACACATATTATTTTTTAATGGCCAATATATAATTAATACTCTTAGTATTTTTTTTCTTGATATATTAATTATATGAATTTTTTAGTTTGAGACAAATCAAATTTGTGTATCCCACTTTTCCTTAAGAAAAAATTTAATATTTTTAATAATTTTTTTATAAAAGTAAAAAAATCTGAAATAGAAATTTGAGGATGATAGTAGGGTATGGGGTGGGGGTGAAGTAGGAGGTAAGGAAAATTTTCATATTTTTTATAAAAGTAAAAAGAATATGAAATAGAAATTTGAGGATGGGGTAGGGCATGGGGTGGGGGTAGGTGGGGGTTAGGGCGGTAGGGCGAGGTAAGAAAAAAAATTCATTTTTTATAAAAGTATAAAAAATATGAAATAGGAATTTGAGGATGGAGGTAGGGCAATGGGGTGAGGGGTGGAGGGGGTAGGTGTGGGTAGGGCGGGGTAAGAAAAAATTCATATTTTTTATAAATTGTTTATAAAGGTAAAAAAAATATAAAATAGAAATTTGAGAATGGGGGAGGGAAAGTGGGGGGGGGGGTAGGGCGGGAGGTGGGTAGATGGGGTAGAGGTGGGTAGGAGTGGTAGGGGTGGGGTGGAGTATGCAAGGCAGGGGGAAGAGATGTGAGGGTGGTTCAGTGCTTGAGTGGGGTAGGGTGGATGGATAGTGTGGTGATTGGTTGGAGTGCGTTGGTGTATTTTTAATGTTGTGAAATAATAAAAGAGTTTTTTAAATAATTATTTATAAACACAAATCTTAATTTAGAGTGGAACTTTAATCGTTAAGATTGAACATTTTCGTGAATCAAGTTTGGACATCATCATGTGTTCATTTAGACTGTTGATTTATGATGGGTCAACTTGAGCTAGCCCAAACCATGAAACCTTGGACGGATTGGACGAGTTTTTTGGGTTTGGACTAATTTTAACAACCCTAGTCACCCCTCACTACACATCTACTCATGGGAGCTGGTTCTTTTGTATAGTTTTCAAACAATTTGTTTATGTTCAGAACTTACAATTATGCTCTATGTTACCACTGACAGATTATGGTGATGTTTAACAATATGAATTATTTTTCCTATATTGAGCTTATTTAACCTTGATTGAGATAGTATGGTATAATTATTCGCTTTATAAGCTGACCTCATCAATCATGGAACTATGGATCATAACCCTTAATTTGGGTCGTGACATCTAAATTTATATATTAAGCTTTTAATAGGTTCTGAACATCAACCAAGAGGATGAAGCTTATGATATATTTTTCATAGGATTCAGCTTATGATATATTCAAAAAAGAGGTCTTCTTTGACCACTTCTTCTTGAATTTCTTTCTTGTTCCTTTGGAGGTTCTTTTTTCCTTTTTTTAGGTGAAGGAATAGTAGGATTATAGTTCTTGAAATTCAGAACTTCTTGATATGGTGTATCTTACTTGGCGTAAATTCAAATTAGTAGGATCAATAAGTTCAAATACGGATGATTAAACCAAAAAAGTAAAAATTGTATGCATGTCTATATCCAATATTTGTCTCTTTATAGTCATGCTGATTCACTTGTTACTTTTAATTTCCTCACCGCTGTGTGCACCTTTATCTGATCTACCTCAATATTGTTATCTAGCTGTAAAGACTACGACTCAAGAAGCGGTTCGAGATTCAACCTGCATCGTCTTAACTGAATCCGGTATTTTTAACACATTATTGAAATGATTATTGTTAAAGTATATTTGTTATGAATGAGTCTGGAGTCTGGACCTCTATTGACAAAGCAGTCCAACACCGGATTAAGTGGCTATGTTTGCATCAGATTGATAAGTAGCTACCCGTGGGAAGCAAAATAGACTATTGCCTATTGTTGAGAAATCCCCTTTCTCAGGATCTAAACTTCTCATCTCCGTTCTACTTATCTTCCTCTACCATAGTTTTCTTTTTCGTTTTACCAATCGGTTGTTGTTATTAATTCCATTCCCTATTGTAATTCTGAATTTAATGATTTCAATATATCAGTGTTTTTATCGTGAAATTGGAGTGGTTACATTGGTGCTTTCATTGATTCGGACTCCAATGGCAGTAGTGGTACTCGATCGATTCAGCGGCAGCAACCCATCGGACTGGATTTTTCGGGTCGAGCGATAGCTCACCTACCTTGGCTTTCCTGAGAAGGACTGGCTACCTCTTCCTTCCCTCTATTTCGATAATGATGCACTCGACTGGTTTCGTTGGATGCATCGCAACAAACAATTTTTTGATTGGAGGCACTTCACGGAGAAGTTAGCCTTGCGCTTTTCTAAACTATCCTATGCAGAATCTCCTATAGTGGACATTCATATTAACCGTATTCTTGCTTTGCTACAGAAGATGCAGGAAAAGTATTCAGCGGTTACGGTATTAGTGCTGCTACGGTCGTTCACGGAGAGTTTGCTTCTGCTTTGCCCTATATATTTCACAGAAACGTGAAATCAAAGTAGGCGATAAAGTAGCTGGAAGACACGGAAATAAAGGTTGATGGAATCATCAAAGATTTGACCTTTTCGAACTCTGTCTGTAACTCACTAGAGGC